>VYXF01010841.1:343049-358266 GCA_013397295.1 Polioptila caerulea | reverse complement strand
GGGGTGCGGAGCCCACCCCCCGCCGCCAGCGATACCCACCGGCTTCCAGCTGGGTCGGGGCGGCCGCCGCCGCCATCCTCCTCGGGAGGGGGAGGGGAGGTGGCGGATGGCGCCCCGGGGAGACTCGGCTCCTAGTGCGGGCGCAGCCCCATGCCGGAGCGGCGGTGCCGGTGCGGGGCGCGGGTCCCGGTGCGGGTGCGGGCGCGGNGGGGAAGGGCCGGGCCGGGAGAGCCGGGATGTGCCCGAGGCGTTTGGCCGCCGTCGCAGGGCAGAGCTGAGCCGGGCCGGGCTGTGCTTCAGAGGGCCCGGTAGCCGTCACGGGGGAGCGCTAACGGCCGCTGTCCTCGCGGCTTTGGCCCTCAGGGCCTCAGCCCTCACAGCTCCGGCCCCCACGATTCCAGCCCTCACGGCCACAGTGTTCTCGGCCTCATTGCTCGCGGCCTCCTGCCTGGCAGCGCCTGGGAAACCGAGCCCCATGTGTGCCTCAAATGAAGCAGTGTTTAAGAGAATTAAGGGATTCAGGAATCTTAGGGATCCTGTCAAGGGTAGGGGGATGGAGCCCGCGCGTGTGCCATGGAGGGGACACAGGACTGCGCGGTGGGGAGGGGACAGCCCTCCCAGGCTCCCGGTGAACAAGGCATGGCTGCAGTCAGGTTTGCGTGGCTTTAGCAGTCAAATAAAAGTGTTTGCTCCCAGTGAGCAGGAAATTCAAATATGATGGATAAAGCACCCGTTCTCATCACAGAACAAAGGGGTCAGGGTCAGAGTAGATAGTTTTATGGGAAATAAATATTTTTCCATGGGAAGTATCCTGTCAGAGCTCCTGAAATCAGAGTCACTTCAGCAATGAGTTGCTAAAACACATTAAGTGAATTGTATTCTATCTCAAGTACCTGGCATTAGAAGTTCAGAGCCTTGGCAGTGTAAAAGCCACTGTCATCATGGAATAACCAAGGACAACCTCTCCTCATGCCTGGAATACTGGAGAGCTGAATCACTGTGAGTTGATGCTCTGGAATTATTACAAATAAATTCAGTTTGAGCATATATTTATAGCAGCTGCTCGGGTCTGGGTTTGCTGTGAAGCACTGGCCCAGAGTTTCCTTGCTGTTCAGTCAGGATGCAGTCCTTCCTGCTGGCAGCTCCTCGGGATGCCTTCAGGTACCCAGCCAGTCTACGGAGAGGGATTTGAGGATTTAGCATTAAACTTCTTCACATAATTCACCTGTACTCACCTGCCCCTTCATCCAGCTGTGGAAGTTGTTTTGTGCCAGGAGCTTGGATTATCTGGGTGATGTGTGGGCCCTGTTTCCTCTTCATTGTCCTCTAAAGTTCTTGAGTTGTCAGTGACAGTTGAAAGGATCACAGAATGGTTTGGTGGAAGGGACCTTAAAGCTCATCCAGTTCCAACCCTGCCATGGGCAGAGACACCTTCCACTATCCCAGGCTGCTCCAAGCCCTATCCAGCCTGGCCTTGGACACTTCCAGGCCTGGGGCAGCCACAGCTTCTCTGGGCACCTGTGCCAGGGCCAGCTTGTGCTGGGCTTGGAGCAGCCTGGGGTAGTGGGAGGTGTCCCTGCCCATGGCAGGGAGGGGGGGCTGGATGGGCTTTAAGGCCCCTTCCAACCAGAACCATTCTGGGGTTCCATGATCGTGTATTTCTTTAGGAATGTGACATTTCCTTGGTGCCTTACTGAATCTCTCCACTCATGATTTGCTTTTCTTTGAGCTTGGGGGTGGCACAGGTGAAGCTGCAGCACCCCCAGGCAGGATTGTTCTGTTTGGGCCTGTCTAGAGCCCATGGGGATTTCTGCAGTAACTGAAAGGGGCTTTCAAAAGCCTGGGGTAGAAGAGGCTCCCCAGTAAGCTTATCCTGCAGCATTCCAGCTGGGAGCCTGGCTGCTCCTTGCTTGGTGCTCAGTCCATGACCTTGTGCCAGTGCTCAGCCGTGTTCTGTGCTGCTCCACAGCCACATCGTGGTTCCTATGGATTCCTGCATCAGCAGGAGGGGGGAGTGTTGGGGATGCCCCAGGTGTGTCCTGTGTGTGCTGCAGGGCACAGCTGTGCAGGTACCTGCACCAGGGGAAGGTACAACCAGTATTCCTCGTTCCCCAAGTTTTTGGGGAACTTCCCTCAGCCTGGCTGTGGCTGGACTGTGCTGCTGTGCAGTCACTCCCGAGCCTCTTCCCAACATTCCTGACTCCCCGGCACCTCACCTTCCTCTCCCTAAGGCTCTCCCAGTCGCTTTGTTCCTCCCCAAGCCTGCTACAGGAGCTGTTACCGATACCTGTCCCCACCTCTCCCGGGTTTTCCCCTCCCGGAGTCATCTCTGGTGAGTAATGCCCGTCCTCTCTTTCCCCAGGAGCTCCATTTCCACACCACACGCGGATCCTGCAGCTCCATGACTCATCTTTTTCCAGTTTCTCTGCATCCAAGCAGCGGCATGCTGGGGGTGATAGTAAATCTCGGAGTGAAAGCAGGATTTTATGGATGTGCTGATTCATCTTTCCTCAGAGCAGAGCTCTGTTATGTAAATGCCAGCAGCAGCTGGTGGCAGGAGGAGGGAGAACAGACTAACGAGCCACGGAAGGATTCAGGGGCAGACATGCTTTAGGGAAGAAGCTGGACTGTAGCTCTGTAAATAAATAAAAGCTAAAGTTTTTGAGGGATTTTAGGAGTTGGAAGTGCTGACATTCAAATACCCATTGCTTCTCCCAGTTCGGTGTTGTAGGTAGTTTTAATCTCAGTTATAGCTGAAAATAAAACTCAACCACGTTTAATTTGACTACAAAGTTAAATGAACTTCCCCACAATCAACTTGTAACGCCAGGTAAAGGTGTCTCTCTCATATTTTATTTACGATTATTTTTTCCTCATGAGTCAAATCCTGCTTTAGCTGTGTGTGAAAACAGAATTGTGGTTTAGCATAACCAGAAATGTACAGTTAAAAATCAAAAAAAGAAAGTTTAGAGTGGAATTGTGCAGGTGTGATGGGTTTACCTGCATTGTACCTTTCCAGTAAGTGTAGATGGGGATGCGCATGCCTGAATCCAGCTGGACTGAAACATAGGAACAAAGTTAAGCTTTTTTAGCTTTTTTTTTCTTTTTAATATTTTCTGTGTACATTTTATAGAATACCCTGTGTTGTAAGCAACCCACAAGGATTTCTATGAACATCCTGGTTATCTTGAGCCTTTTCTATGGAGCTAAATGGCAAACAAGGGTAGTAATTAAATTAAATCCAAGTTTTTGTTTAGCTGATTCAAAAATAAGAGCTGTTCAGAAGGAATTTAGGAGTTTGTGCCTTGTGCTGCACACTTGTGAGTAAAGGAATATTGAAAAGTCCAAGCTTATTTTAAGATCTTTACGTACAAAAACTTCAAATTTCGATATCATAGGTTATTTTAAAAAATAAATGAGGTGCAAAGTATTTAGCACTATTTACAGTCGCTGGAGTGCAGGGCTCGTGTGTGCAAATCAACATCCTGTTTTTTCAGGACAAATCTCCAAACTCCCACTCCTGCCTGTGGTTCTCTCCCTCAACAAGAGCTGGTAAATGATAACTAAGTAGCTGTTTGATATTACACAAGATCTGCCCCAGGATTTTGGCTATTTTGAATAATTTCATCTTTAATTTCTCTGCTGCATCATTGCAGTCATTCCTCTAGATGGTGCCAGACATCCAAGAGTTGGCTGCGACGTTATCCCGTAGGAAGGCGATGGAGGAGCAGCCAGGACGCCGCTCGCCTTTGTTTCTAAATTCTGTCTTGCAATAGTTCATTTTGTTGATTAATTAACTGTTCTGGTGATGTAAATGCGATGTTTTTCTTTTCCTTCTGAGAATCCTAAAATCCGTTCAGCCTAAATTCCACCTGCCTGGAGCAGTGTCATCCCTTGCTCCGTGGACTGATCCATATCTCATATTCCTTATGGCAGCCATTAGCTGCTGTGAGCTGTGATCGGAGTGTGCAGCCCTGCTGCGACTTAGGGAGCTTAATCTGCCTGGTTTGCAAAGCAGTGAAAATTCGGACTATTATTTAAACATTTCTCCTTGTCTCTATTTCACACAGAAATGCCAAGTCCAGCTGTGGATGAAACACCCAGGAAAAGGGGTGGCTCTGTGTCCCTGTGTGCTCTGGGCTCTGCCAGCAGAAGGACCAGGGGAGTGATGTCAGTGTCAGGTCCATCCTCAGCATCTCTGAATTCCAACTTTGTACCTCAAAGTGCCTGGAATCCCCAAATTTTATAGCAGCAAAACTACTACTGGGGGTAAGTGACCAGGAAGGTTTTGTTATTGCTGGTGTACTGCTACACTCAGCATGATCCCTGTCTAAGGGCCTGATTCTGACCTGTTTCCCTGGCTGGGATCAAGCCCCCTGTTCCCAAACTTTTCCAGCTTCTCCTGTCATGCAAGTGGCTGCTACCAGTCCAGGGGGTCCCCTGCACAAGGATTTTGCCCCCAAAACACCACCTGATATCACTACTGGGCTAATTCAGCAACTTCAAGTCATGCTAAATATTTGGAAATAATCCTTTGATGTTTTGTTTGTGATTTTTTTAGGGTTTTAGGGCCAAATCCTGTGTTTTTGGCTTCTCCTGGAAGCCTGAGCACAAAGCATCTGAACTGGGAATTCATCGCCTTTCTCCCTGGACATGGAAATTTTACTGGAACTCCCTCAGCTAAGTAAACAATTTTAATAAAATTACATATCTCTGTATCCCATATCCTTTTCCATAAAAATTTGAGGATTTTTATGTTTTAATTATATTTTTCATTTTACAAAAATATCAGAAATATTGGGAAGGAGTGCAACAGGCTTTTTGGAGTGCTGCTTTTATTGAAATAAAAGGTTATAAAACAGTTTGAGTCCAGTTTTATATTTACTGATATCCCTAACAAGCAGACATTGTATATAAGCTCATTAATACTCTTTAAATGCAATCTTATAAAATTATTTCTCAATTACTGCATGAGGTGATGGATAACAAAACTGTCCTGTGTAAATTTGCCCACAGGAGTGTGAGTTTAGAATGAACTTTCTAAGTCACCTAATCATGGAATCTGAGGATGGGATTTTGGAACATTTCTTCAAGTGCTGTCCCATACAGGAATTCTCTTCTCATTATTTTTATTTATTGATTATAAAGCCTCTTCTCATGCTATTCAATTTGGGATTATGTCTCCCTCTTATGCCTCATAAGGAAAATCTTTAACATGGAAGCTTCCATAAAGTCCTCTGCAGTAAAGTGACCCCATATTTCTTTAATTCTTGCACTTCTATCATTTAATGGACCTTCACATTCTCCTATAGCCTTCCAGCTTTGTATCTCTGGAAGATGTGTTTCCCCTGATGTCCTCAGGGGTTCAGATTTCAGAATCTCTTTTTGTTTTTGGCCTTAAATTATATGGGCTTGAGACATAACCTGCTAGAATATGTTTTGTGTGTCATCTTGATTGGGAGAGCCCCTACATTCTTGGAAGATCCTTTAAGGTGGGCTTTTTTGATCGAAGGACTAATTTAATTTAATTTCCAGTGAGGTGGTTTTCAATGCCTGCAAGTTCTTGCCCTGTTGGCTGTTCCCTTTCATTTCTCTTACACCAGTAAAAGTGTATTTAGAGTTTGTGAAGTCCCCAAGTACTGTGTGGTTGAGTTTCTGCTGGAAAACCACCGCAGGTGGGAGGTGAAGCTGTGCAGGCACACGGTACCCATAAGGACAGAACTGTGCCATCAGTCCTTATTCCTCTGAGGGATTTTTTTGGTTTTATCCTTGGATTATAAAGGGACAAGTGTGGAATATGACTGTAGAGGTGGAAAAAAGCATCTCCTGTTTGTTCTCCACGTTGTCCTTGAAGTCTAAAGGATCTGCCATTTCCTGTTGAGGATCCTCTTCTCTCTATGTGTTTCCTGATGTCTCTGGACACCGTTCTCTCTCCTTCTCTGTGCAGTCAGTCTCTTCATTTTTTTCCCTCTTTTTGCTCCTTCTTCCTGCTTGCTGACTGAGGTTGTTACAGGTCACACCTTTCAGAACTTGACTTTCTTCCAAACCCATCTTCCCCTCTTGACTTTGCTGCTGCCTATGGATTCTGCCAGCGCCTCGTGCCCTTGTATTTGGTGGGCTGACAATCCTGCTGACTCCAGGACGCCTCTGGAATGGCTGAGGGACATTTCCATGGGAGACACAGTGCATCCTGACATGGCACACGGACAAATCCCACTGAGAGTGACACTGATCTCTTGGTGCAGGTTTCAAGTAGATACTGGAGAAATCCTGGGAGTTGAGAACTGAAGGATGGATTTAGGGAGACCAGAGCCTCATGAGATGCATCTTTAAAGCCTCGTTTTGGCTTTCTTGAATGTGTGGAAGACAAACCAGGCTGCAGCACTCCCTTCCTGTCAGGAGAAGAAAGCAGCAGGGTAAAATCTCTTGTTGGAATTTCCTTCCAGCAGCACTTCCATCCCTCCCACCCGAGGGCAGTTGGGGTGAGCCATGGCCATGCTTGGGGGGACTCATCCCAGGAGATGTGGGTGTACCAGTGCTGGGCACTCTGCTTTGTTTCCTACAGCCCCACCCACCCCCTCAGCCAAAAATGACATTTTTCACCAACTGCTGAAGTCTCCTGCTCCTGCTTTAACGTTAATTTTGGGAGTTTTCAGCTGGACTCTGAGCTACCTCATCCAGGAATCCGCGTGGCAGCCCCGAGGTCCAGCCCCATCTGGGTGACAGAGTTTGTTTCCTTTGGCAATATGGATTTAACAACCAGGCTTCCAGCCCTGGGAATCATTTCCCTCAAATAGCTGCAAAATAAATGATGGGACATTTTCCAGTGCAGTGCTGCAACCACCCAAAACACCACTGCAAAATTCACAGAGGCCAGGCAGAGTGAGTGCATTAAGCAAGGCTTAGGGGGATTATGGAATTAAATTGGGAGCCCCTTCCACCCTTCCCCCAGTCAAAGACATTCAGAAATAAATATTAAAAAAGGGTGTTAAAACAATGGCTTTGGCTAAAACCTCTGCAAGCAAAGAAGCTCATTGTGGAGGCTGTTGCTGAGCTGTGGACTGGTGCTTTCAGGCTGTGTTTCAGAGGGTTTCCATCAGGGAGCTGGGGTGAGCTCAGGAACACCCAATGGCCGTGGCTGGAACGCTCTCGGAATGTCACTGCTTCCCAAATTCCCTCTGCAGAGGACAAGTGCACCAGCCCCTTGTACAGCACAGGACCTTGCCTCCTGTCCTCTGGATCCTGCTGCTGCCTTTGGCATTCCTTATCCTCTGCCTGCAATTCCCAGCTCTGTCCTTTTCCCAGCATCAGGAGCATCCTGCTCCTTTCAGGGAGAGTTTGTGCAATGAAAGCTTTGCTTTAATCTGGGCTGGATTTAGCCAGATGCTGCAATCCTGGGAAGGCTTACCCAGGGCTCAGGTCTGCTATGGGAATGTAGCCTTGATTTGATAATCTGGGAATGGTTTATTTAAAATTAAAAACATAGAAAACCTTTAAAACAGTTTTTTTGAGCTCCTTTTGGCCTTGCATTAGAACAGGCACCCGGGCTCTTGGTCACATATAGGGCCTGGCACCCATGAAATAGGTTTTAGGCTAATGAGGCACACTCTGTCTGCTTTAATTAAATGAATTAGAGCCAAAACAAAAGCATTTCCCATTAAAAGTCTTTAGCATCATAATAACAGAATGAATTTAAATATTTAATATAAAAATACATAAAATTAAATATTAATTTCCAATACACTTACAGAGAACATTTGACCCAATGACCCCACAAATATTCCCTTACCAGGGAATCCCTTTTCTTTGCATCTTTATTAACATAATTACAGACCTTTGTATTTAAAATCTTTATTTTAGTGCAGTTCTTTTGGTAATAAAATAAATCCATGAGACACCTGTGCAGCAAGAAATAGGATTTAAAGAGATTTTAAGCTTTTGGGGGCAAACAGGGTTTATTGCCCATGTCAGGGCCTGGGGTAGATGACCACAATGACACCAGGGGCAGCTGAGTGTATTAATTAGTGCTAATTAATAAAGCTACCAGGTTATCTTTGACCTTCTCACAGCTCACTGCACGGGCTGAGGAGGAAGGATAAGGGATGAGCAGAGGAAAATCCTTTGGCTTGGAGTTTTTCCGTGCCTGCCTCTCCCCCCTGACTCCCCCAGGCCCCTTGTCCCCCCGTGCCTTAGCAGGGAGCAGTGACACCTCATCCTGCACTCTGGAGTTCCAGGGAATCCTGCAGCCCCTGGGAAGCTGCTGGCCAGGAAGGGGCTGGGGATGCTGACTGCTTGTGACAAGTCTTGCCTGGGAGAAAACCAACACGGCAGCGGCTGGAAACCTGAATGATGTCACTATGGCAACAAAATAACTCACCTTAAAATAAAATGTGCATTGGAAGCAACCTCATGTGCTCAGGGAATACAGGGAGGAAGCTCCTATTTTTTTAAATATATGTTTATAAATATATATTTTTATATATGTTTATGTATTTTTTCATATTTTTTCAGCTTCCTGAATTCTTGCCCTGTTACCAGATGCTGATGCAGATATAAGAAATACTTTAATTTCTCTCAGCAATGAAATGAAACAGAACATGACCAGACCTCCAGAAGAAGGAAAAATGTGTTTGCTGGAGGTCAGGAAAACCCTGCAGCTGCTGATAACTACAAGTCATTCTGATGGATGTGAGATCCAAACTATCAATATCTACAGCTTATAGCAGTGATTTGGGGCTAAATATTGCTAATATTTTTCATGGACATTGTCCATCCCTTTCCAACAATCCCAAATTCCATTTCCATATTTGTTCTTTCCAGACAGCTTTGTTTTCCCCTTATTTCTGCATTAAATGACTGCAACAGGTGGTAATTTAGAGATTTCTCTGGAAATTCCAAACTCTTCCTGGCTCTGTTCATCCCATGAGCATCCCAGCAAGGTTGGAACTGTGATGGTTCAGCCACAGCACTGCTGGTGAGATGTTCCAAATTTTCTCATAATCCTGGATGTTTTTTAGACTGGAGTGAGTGACTTTGGCCACGTCTGGGTGAGGGAAGCTGGGATGGGAAGTGCAGTGGTGGGGATGAGGCCGAGAGCAGTGCTGAGCTGCAGCAGCCCTGGCAGCTCCTCAGGGATCCAACCCTGGCAGCTCCTCAGGGATCCAACCCTGGCAGCTCCTCAGGG
The DNA here is from genome assembly GCA_013397295.1 of Polioptila caerulea. Taxonomy (NCBI): domain Eukaryota; kingdom Metazoa; phylum Chordata; class Aves; order Passeriformes; family Certhiidae; genus Polioptila; species Polioptila caerulea. The sequence continues at coordinate 349,082 of VYXF01010841.1, read as the reverse complement.
ACCCAGCCCTGGCAGCTCCTCAAGGATCCAGCCCTGGCAGCTCCTCAGGGATCCAGCCCTGGCAGCTCCTCAGGGATCCAGCCCTGGCAGCTCCTCAGGGATCCAACCCTGGCAGCTCCTCAGGGATCCAGCCCTGGCAGCTCCTCAGGGATCCAACCCTGGCAGCAAAGAGGAGTTGTCCTGTCGTGCTTTCCTGCTGCTTGCCAAAGGCAAAGAGCATTTATGGGATGAAGCATAAGGCCATGGAAAGCCCAGCACCCCTGCTCTGGTCCTGCAGCGACCCTTGACTAATCCAGGGTAAAAATAGAAACACAAATTGTCTGGTGTTTCACTGGGAAGCAGAAATCCGGCCACGCTTGACTTTGAATCATCCAGATGATGCAAGAGGGGAGTGTTGCTCTGGAAATCCCACTGATCCCCAGGGACTGGCATCATGGTCCAGGAGGAGAGATGCTCCCAGTGCTCCAGCAGGCAGGGCAGGGCTGGAGCCAGAGCCAATTTAGGCTGAGCAGAGGCAGCCTGCACTGGCACTGTGCTCACCCAGCCAGTGTTTGCTGGGGACAGAGCATCTGCCTGGGAATGGGCAAAGAAGGGCCAAAAGCTCCACAGCCACAGGTTTTCCCATGGTTTTTGCAAAGTTCAGCCCGTTCATAAAAGCCATGGAAAACCCAGCACATCCCAGCAGGAATCATCAGCACCTGCAGCTCCATGAGCAGCTCTGGACATCCAGTTCTTGCAGTGCAAAAATAAATACATTTACAGAGTAACTGTATTTTATATAAAATAACACTTATATAATGTATAATTCTATATTATAATTATATTATATGATATCATAATTTTCCTCACTATAGCCCATTTTCTGAGAGCTTTGCACCCAGTTTGGTGGCAGTGAAAATAATTTACTTCCAACTGCTTCTTTTATAGGAAACCAGAAAAAGTGGATTTAGAGGAATGAGATTATGGAGCATGAAAAAATACTCTAAAACAACTGTGGAGGAGGGACGAGGAGGTTCTGCTCTGGCCCTGGGTGAGTTCAAGGGGGTGCTTTGGATACTTGGGTGCCAAATAACGCTAATAATTGAGAATGTCACATTTTGACGTCATCAGCACAGCATCCAGACGCTGCCTCTCCTTCCCATCGGTATTTCCTTGCAATCCCACATTCTCTGCAGCCTGTGGTCATTGGGAGAGCAGGGAATAGCTGCTGTGGCTCCCTGGCAGCGCGGGAGGGATGAGCCGGGACTGAAATCTTTTCCTACCATTGATGTGAGGACGACTCCAACACCGGCTCCGGCTCCATCCACATCGCTCCTGCAGCCCGTCTCTGCAAGGAAAAGTAATCACTTGCCTTAGCGCCGGGTTTAATTAGTCCCTGCTCGGGGCTAATGAGGAGCGCGGTCCGCGCGGAGGTCGGGGCCGGAGCCCTCCCTCCCTCTCCCGTTCCCGTTGCCGCTCCCGCCGCCGCTCCCGCTCCCATTCCCGCTCCCGCTCCCGCTCCCGCTCCGTGCCATCTGCCATTGCCATGACACTGGCTTTGCTTTTCACGCCTGGCTGGGCGCGCTGGATGCGCGGGGTAATGGGGCTATTTTCCCCCGCCTTGGTCTTTGGAAAGGAAATAATAATAATAAACCCAGGAATAGCTGGAACTGCTGCACACTGCCCTTTTCCTTCCCACTTTTGAAGCTTTTTAGCATTCAGTTTTTCAGCAATTGGGAGGAAAATTGCCCTGAAAGAAAGAAACAAAAATCTGTGTTATTTTTTAAACACACTCCCCCCCGCGCCACACAGGCAGCTGCAGAGAATTTCTCTTCCAAAGGGATGATGTAATGGGCTTTGTCAGCCAATGCTGGAATGAATAAAACCCGAGACCCGAAATCCATCCAGGCTTTTGATGAAACTCCTGAGGTTCCTGGAGCAAGTGGTCGCCAGAATAGGCTGGAACCGCTGGTTTTGTCCTGCAGCTCTTGAGAGAAGTGAGTTGGAGAGTCAAGGGTTCCAACCAGGGAATAACCAAAACCACCAGGTTTTGTCCCTGCTGAGGGAAAGGGGACCTTGTGGGGCATCTGGGGATACTCAGTGAAGGGATGCACAGCCCTTCATGCTGGGACATCAACCCAAGCTTCAGCATTCCCCAGAGTCACTCCTGATCCAAAGGTGGCACCTACAACCACGTTGTATAGAGAGAGATATATATAATATGTGTATATTTAATATGTTTATTGTATATAATATGATATTAGATATTATTTCCCAGAGAAGCTGTGGCTCCTCCATCCCTGGAAGTGTCCAAGGCCAGGCTGGATGGGGCTTGGAGCAACCTGGGACACTGGAAGGGGTCCCTGCCCATGGCAGGAGGTAGAATTGATGGGTTAATGGTCCCTTCCTACCCAAAGCAGTCTGGGATTCTGTGATATGTATAAAGCATAAATATATAAACTTTATACAAATATCAGCAATTCCTGCTGCAGCAGTGGGCACATTGTTGCTCTCCCAAGGATGTCATGGGCTGCTGAGGTCAGGAGATCTCTCACTCTGTGACTCTGTCCAGCTTTCTTTGGGGCCCCTTTAGCACTGGAAGGGGCTCTAAGGTCCCCCAGAGCTTTCTCCAGAACATCCCCAGCTCTCCCAGCCTGTCCTCAGCACAGCACGGTTCCTGTCACCCCAAATTTCTGCAAAGAGGCTGTGGGGCAGGCAGGGAGAGCTCCCGGCACTCCAGGAGGCTCCAGCTCTTGCAGGGACATCACATTTCCAAGTGATGGAGCAGAATCATGGATACATTTTGCCTTGGCTGCTCTCTGGTCCCTGCTTGTGCAGGAGCTGGGACAGAGCTGCTGCCACCACCCCCAGCCCTGCAGAGCCACCACGGTGGCACATCCAGTGACACCCTGAGAGGTGTGGTACCTCCTCCTAATCCCTGTGCCATCAGCCCAGGCAGCTGGATAACCCCAAATTCTCAGAAATGACCTCGCTGTGTGTGCAGAACAGCCATGCAGGAATCCCCAGCCAGGACCACCACCTAGAGGCTACAGCACCAAGTGAAGCCCAGAAGGTTTATAGCCAAGATGGGCCAAAAAGGAAATAATTCCCAAAACCAAATGGGGCAGCACTGGGAGCTGGGAATCTGCCTCCCTTCTCCAGCCCAGTGGTGGCCATCACCTCCCCTTCAGCACCAGCAGCACCCAGCAAACCTGGGCCCTAGGGTGACGTTTGGGGAGGGTGTTTTGCCAAGAGCAGGAGGACGTGGTGCTTTTTGACTCCTGGGAAAAATTCCACTCCACTGGAGAATGTTTCTGGGAACACACCAGCACAGGGGGATGTGCCCAGCCCAGATCAGTGGCACAGGGCTTGGCAGGGACACAGGGGGTACCTTGGGTACATCCATGCTCTGTGTCTGTCCCCTCCAACAGCCACATACAATGGACAGCAGGGAAGGTTTCCAAGTGTCTGGAATGTGTCTGGAGGGGCTCAGACCAAAGGGGAAGTACAAACCATTGTCCCCTCATCCCCCAGCTCCTTCCAGAGGTCCAGAGCCAGGGACAACTCCAGGTCCTCTCCCACCACCTTGGGTGCTGGTCCTGCACTGGTGATGTGTCTTTGTGTCCCACAGCCCCACCGGATCATCTTCCAAGAATTTGTGTAATCACTTCCTAAGCCATTATGATTCCTGGGCTCCATTTGGGCAATGACTTACATGGTTTAATTACTCATTGTGTGAAATATGTTCGTTTTGCATCTGCCACTCTGTAATTTCATTTGGGGCCTCTTTGTTTGCTTTGTGTCCCCACACAAGAGCCACCGACCCCTATTCACTGTGCCTGTGCCTCTGCACCAGGGAATACAAATCCCTCCTCCTTTCCCCCCTCGTCTGTCAATTCTTTGCAAGACAAAAAGGGTAATTTATTTAATTGTTGCTGATATAATGTCCTAAAAGTCTCCTTTCCCCTCCAACAGTTAATTACACTTGTTAATTATTTTAATTATTCCCAGGGTAATGCTGTAGGTATAGAGGAGCATAGGAGTAAACACGGAGCAGGGAAGTTGGGGTTTACTCCAGGATCTTTGTTGATAACCAGGCTGTAACCACATGGGTGGTGAAACCAGAGCAGGGAATGTTTGGCCTGGATTTGGAACTTTCTGTTGGCAGCATGGAAGGATTTACAGGAAGAGGAGGCAGATCCTGCAGGATCGCCCTCGGATGAGGCCTGGAGAGGCGACTTTGGCCGTTCTCTCCTGGCAGAGCTGGCACAGAATGGAACCATGACTTGGGCAGTACTTCTGGCCAGCACCTCTGTGACAGTGGATTTATATGAAGGAAAAAAACCAAACCAAGCAAACTTCGAGCCCGCTGGAAAGCTGAGGCTCAGCCTGAGGCTTGGGGACAGCCCACCTCCAACTCCAGCCCTGTTCCAAGGGGAGCAGTGGCCTCGGATCCATGAAACAGCAAAGCTCCTTTGTGGTCCCACAGAGCAGCCTCTGCCAGCGCCCCCGAGCCAGGGTGAAACCCGAGAGCTGCCGCAATCCAAACCTTCTCCCCAGCTCCTTTTATCTTCCTGGGGGGAAAACAAACAGCGCAGAAGCCGGAGCTTTGTGGCTGGGATGTCGCACATCTGGTTTGAGCTCCAAGAAATGCACTTCCACCCCCTCCCCGAATTGTTCATGTTAAACAAACAAAACCCCGGCGATTTTGTGAGATTTTGGCTCTGGGATAACTTTGGAGCAGCTTTGACTGAGAATTGCAGGCTTGTGCTGCCCTTCATCCCCAGCGGAAGCAGCACACCTCGCTCGCCGGGAGGGAGGCACTTCCAAAGGGGAACAGCCGTGCCCTGGAACCCCCTTACTGGGAATGCTGCCAAGAGTGGGAGGGGGGAGTGGTCTTGACCACTGTGTATAGGTTTCAATCCAGCATTTTTCCCTGTCTTATTTATGCTTCCTCCCCTCCTCCCCTTTTAAGAACGTCTGGAATTGTTTAAGATGTGTCCAATTGTATTAAGTTGCCTTTGAGAACTTTTTGGTGTCAATCGGATTCCCACTCTCAGGAACAGAGCTTTCCAATTTGCCATTTTCCCCCTTTTTAACACATCAGCACCAGCTTCCTTTCAGTGCTTTCAGGTGTTACCTCAGCCTGAAGTTCGTGCTAATCCCCGGACATCTCTTCCATTTGACACAGTTCCAGTGGTTCCCTGGTTGGTGCTTCAGGAGGAGGGAGTGTCATTCCTCTGGGATCCTGTCCCACTGGCCTCTCCCTGTCGTCTTCCAGCAGAGGTGGATAAATCAGGGCAGATCATGGAATCACAGAATCACAGAGTGGTTTGGGTGGGAAGGGACTAGAGCCCATCTCATTCTATCCCCAGCCATGGGCAGGGACACCTTCCACTAGCCCAGGGTGCTCCAAGCCCCATCCAGCCTGGCCTGGGACACTGCCAGGGACGGGGCAGCCACAGCTCCTCTGGAGCAGATGAAAGGTGTGGATGAAGGGGGTGCGAGCACTTCTGATCCTTTCCCCATCCCCTCCTTGACTCGCCCTAGCCCAATCTCCCTTCCAAAGCAGGGGACAATGGCCACACGAGTCTCCAGTGACATCTGTCCCCTTGTCCGTGCTCACTTGTGACCACCTCCAGCTCCTCCGGCACTGGGACAGTGTCTGGAAGCCACGTTGACATTTTCTCTCCAAGGACAGAGGCTCCTCGAAAGCCGCCCAGCCCGGGCCCGGGGTGTTCCCGGCTCCTGGAGCCCATCCAGGGCATCAAGTTTCAGAGCGGGGGCTCCCGGCAGCTGCACGGGAAAGGAGCAGCATCACTGCGACAGTCAGAGGGAGGAGCCATCGTTTCCATTGCAGGGATTCAATTTTCTTTCTCCTTTATCAGATTAACACCAGTGTTACTCTATTAACTGCCAGGGAGCTGCTCTTGATCTGAAAATCAGACCAGTCAGAGTGTCACAGAATCCCAGACTGGTTTGGGTCAGAAAAGACCTCAAATACTCTCTGGTTTTGCCCCCTGCCATGGGCAGGGACACCTTCCACTGTCTCAG
>VYXF01010841.1:158588-323933 GCA_013397295.1 Polioptila caerulea | reverse complement strand
CCCCTTTCTTTCTTCTTCTTCTTCCCCCTCCCTCCTTTTTTTACTATTTATTTATTTAATTAATTTTTTAAAAACCATTTTCCGCCCTTCCGGGCTCGGGCGGTGGCAGCTGCGGAGCGAGGCGGAGCGAGCGCTCCCGCCGCCTCCCCGCGCCCGCCCTCCCGCTTCAGCCCCAGCCCGCGCCCGAGCCGCCCTCACACACCCACCGCCCGGCCGGCTCCGCATCCCGCCGCTCCCAGCATGGTCATCAAGGTCTACATCGCCTCTTCCTCGGGCTCCACGGCGGTAAGCGGCGCCCAGGGGGGAAACTTGTGCCGGGCGGGGGCCGCGGGGGGCGGCCGGGCAGCGTGGGGAGAGGCCGGGGCAGCCGCGGTCCCCTCTGGGCGCCCGGCGCTGTGCGGCTGCGGCTGCCGCCGACGGAAAGCGGCATTTCCTCGGTGATCCCGCACCCCTCGCCCTGTGCTGGGAAGGCAGAGCTTCCCAGCTGTTCGGGTCTTGTTGTTGTTGCTCTTGAACTTCAATTCTAAACGTGTCGCCCGTCTTTTGGTTTTGATGAGTTTATTCCTCGGTGATTGTGGCAGGCGTGTGTGGCCGCTGTCCCAGTAGCCTCTGGTTCTTGCCCTGTTGGGAGTACTGAATTTCGCTTTTCGTGGCGCCACTGTGTTGTAGGCAGAGCCCGGACTGTGTTTTTCAAAGGGAGAAAAAAAAGAGACAGAAATAGCGGGATTTGTGCCTAGGTTCAGGTGTAGCTCTGTGTCCTCAGGATCATCTGTTTTCTGTTTGTCCATGTGGGAGATGCTCCGAGGCTGAAATCCGGGGGATTTGGTTGCATTTGGTATGGATGTGCTAGAACCACAAAATGCCAGGGACTCAGAAAAGGCCAGCTATCGCAGTTAATGATCAGTGACTTTTACTGCGAGGAGATAAAGAGTCTGAGCTGTAGCTGTATGATGACCTTTTCCTGTCACTGTTCGTGCTTCAGGTCCCCAAACTTTGGGAGGACAGTGATGGACAGAAGATGAAAACAAGCCCTCACTGCATTCTTCTTTGCTTGAGTGCAGCCTCTAGTCTGGGCTTCAGCAGATCAAATACCAGTTGGTAAGCTTGGGGTGACAGGCTGCAGATGGCACAGGAGCCTGTGCCTCAGGTGTCCCTGCTGTCCCTCCCTTCCCAAGTCATTTTTGTTAAACTTGATGCCAGCCCTGACAGTGCCGGTGGTGAAAAGCAGAGGATTATTTAATTCTGATCTGGGGACGGTCTTGAAATCCTGAGTAGTTCATTCATAAAACGGATCCTAAGGGATTTCTGCTGGGTTTTTATAGAATGATCATCTGGAAGGAAAGCAACAGATTGGAAAAGTAATCCTTTCTTTCTAATGCAGCTGTTAATAGGTTTCAAGTTGACTGCTTCAGTTGCTATAGATTTTTATCAGTGCCCTCTTCATAGCACCTATTGATTTCTGTCTGTCTGGTGATACTGAGCTCCAAGGGTGCAAGCACTGATCTCAATCCCAGCTGTGTTTTTCTGGTTTTAAATTAAGTTTTTAATTATTAGCTTAGTGTTTTCTACAGTGCTGCCTGGTCCTTGTGTGGGTTGTACATGTTACAAAGCTCCAGTCTGACTAACTGCTGCCTTTCAGGCTCCTTTGTGCATCCCTGCCTGTGGAATTTGAATGTAGCGTTGGTGTAGTCTGTTTTTTGGGGAATTCGAGTGTTATGTGCACATAATTGGCAGTTTTATGACGTATGTATTTTTTTATATATATACACACACACACACACACACTCATGCCTGTGTCTAAAGCTGGAGCAGCTCAAGGGATCTTGTGGTAATGAGCAAGACTTGCACATTTTTAGATTCCTGTGTACACTGAGGTTGTTTCTGTTGGCAGGACCAGCCCAGCACCTCTCTGGGTGATGTTTTCTTTCCAGTATAAGAATTTTAATCAATGTCTCAACCTATAGTAAGACAGAGAGGCACCTCTTTGGAGGGAATGGGGATGAGTTGTTTCTGTGGCTCTTAAAACCATTGGTGAGGCTTTGCTTGGAGGACCAGAGAAGCCTTTCTGGGTGCTGAATTTGGAATAATCCACTCCAGGAATGGAAAATCCACATCAGAGAAGACTGCTACAGAGAGATGGAACAGAGGCTGTTTGCAGCAAAGTGACTGAACTGGGTAACATCAGCCTGGGGAGGGCTCTCACTCCTGCTAAGTCATCTTTGTACTGTAGTGACATCCAGCACTGTGTTATTTTGGGTTTTAAAAGGCTAATTTGCCTGAGTGGAAGCAAACCAGAAATAAGTTATCAAATCTCCTCCTTCCGGCCCCATTTCTGCAAGCTGGAGAAGCTTTGGTGAGACTGGAAAGTGTCTCCCACTGAAGGGAAAAGGGCTGAGTTTGCTTCACACCTCACAGCCCCAGGGTGTGAGTCTTGGAGGGTGCCCAAATTTTGTGGTCTATTATTGGCAAAGTCCTGCTTTGTTATATGGTATAATTTGCCACATCACAGTGTATAAAATGTTTCCCCAAGGCACTTTTCTCTATAATGTTTATATTCAGTATGATGCATCTGTGAGGCAAAAACACTGTGTTAAGCTCATGTCTAAGCAAAGACATTTTATGAGCGTGTTTCAAGGGATTTCTGGAAAGTATGATGATTGACATCTTGTCTGGCCTCCCATTTGAATTTCACTCCATAATGTGATAGTTCCAGCACCAGTTTCCAGCTGTGTTTGAAAGTCTTGCTTGGGAAGAGCCCCCTTGTCTTTAATCTCCCTCCCTGTGGATGCTGTGCTGGTGAGCTGTGGGCTGGGCAGGGATGCACGGGGTTGTAATTACAGAGGTGAGGTGAGGACACCCACATGGGAATCTGCATGGGGAGCTGCTGTCCAGGAGCCTTCCTGCAGGGCACAGGGTTGGAGTGAGCAGTGTTCCTCAGCCTGGGACAGTGCTGGAGGCTGTGGGAGAAGTGAGATGCAAATGCCTCGTTGGGAGGTGCAGGAGCATTGCAGGAACAGACACTGTGCTGGCTGTGAGAGGGGTTTCACTGCAACTGGCTTCCCACTCAGATCCTTCAGGAGGTGAAAGGAAGAGAGGCCTGAGAGTCATTAGGCTCTTGCTCCTGGTAGAAAAGGACACAAGGAGGGAAGAAGCTGAATGGCTCAAATCCAGTGTGTGATTTTCTCCATAGGATTTTGGTGTTTTGTTGATTTTTGGGGCACGAGATTGCCCAGCACCAGAATCTCATTGTTCCTGAAGGCAGCTGGATTGCCCATTTTATTGATCTCATGTGGAAGGGAACCAGCTGCTTACATTCTTCGTGGTCTCACGAGTGTGCATTTGTTGCCAACTGCACAGGTCTCGAGTAGGGACTTGGAGAGAATTGTATTTGTTCATCCAGCACCCCCCTGCAGTTCCAGGGGTATGGCTGAAACCGGAGGCTGTGGAACTGAAGTGCCAGCACTGGATATGGTGGGCTGAGCTGTGCCCTGTGCCACTGCCACTGCTGTGGGCTCTGGAAGCTGCCACATCACATGTCTGGTGTCCAGATGCTCCTTGGAGCCAAGTGCTTCATCTTTGTGATCTACATCCCACATTTCCTTCTCTCCCAGCTCTGCCCTCCTCCCTTATTTTGATGGCTGTGCCAGTGGTTTTCTTTGCTTGCCTCCTACTGTGACTGCAGGCATGGCAGAAAGAAGAGATGATCTCCAGAGTCAGAGTCCTGTATTACACAGACCTGCCACTGTTTAGGGATGGTTTTAGAGAGGAAAGGAAATTTTAATTTATTTTTCATTCACAAAGTTAAGGATGCAGGGAGTTCATATTTTTCTTGCATTGTCTTCTTGCTTGGGAAAGGATCTAGGTCTTCTCCTCCCCACCTCCCAGGAAATGAAAAGTGGCCCATGGTCTGGAGAGTGAACATTTGCTTGCAATTCCTCTTCTCTTTTCCCAGTAAGGCACCAGAGAACTGCTGGTGCTACTGGAGACATACAACCAGTGGCAAGTGGTTCCTGGAGCATTGCAGGGGAGAACAGCTCTGGGGAAGAGCTGTTGGAAATGATGAAAGTATGTGTAACCACAGGCTCTTGTCTCTGTTCAACAGCTCAGGGCTTTGGGAGGGCTGGCCAGGCTGCTTCATCCTTCTGAAGTTTGAATCCCAGGGAAGTAATACATGGAGAGATGGAGATTGTATAAAAAAATTCTATTTTGCGTTTAAATCTCCTACAGGCTTTTTTTCTTAGATGGTCGCAGTAAATGCAAATAATGCCACCCTTAGAGAGAATGAGCAGAGTCTTTGTGCTGTGTGTTTGTGCTGTTTGGCTGCTGTGAAGTTTGATGGAATCAGGGAATCATTCAGGCTGGAAAAGGCCTCAGAGCTCGTCGGGTGCGAGGGCCGTGCCGTGCTGGTGCCGGGCTGTGGCAGGAGGTGGCTCTGGGGGGAAATGCAGCCACAGCAGGGTGGCTCTGTGCATGCAGTCCTTATCAGTGGGTCACAAGTGTCCCTTGTTCTGCTGCCACGTTCCAGCTTCCCAGCCCGGATGTCTGCGGGCGCGTCTGGCGCTGCGGAAGCCCCGAGCAGCGGCAGCAGACAGGTCAGGAGCAGCTCGTGAACTTCCTTGGGCTGCCTGGCAGGGCAGTTTATGTGGGAAGAAAACACTGATACAAATCTTTGGTAAATAGTCTTGTACTGTGATGCAGGTTTAGGGAAACACACATATTATGGGGAAATAATCTGTGCCTGTAGTTAAAAAACAATCTCACAGTGTATGCATGTTTTGGTGATGCTCAGCTCATGCAGTTTATATACCATGACATGTATTGATTTTTAAACCCATCTCTTGTGGAAACATAATATGTGTGAAGGACTTTTTTTGGATACCCAGTGTTCACCAAACAGAGTTTCTCTCAATGAAATGGCAGGAGTTGTTCTGAGTTAGAGCTTTTGGGATGGAAGACAAAATCCGTAATGCGGCTCAAGCTCGGATGTGTTCCATCTGCCTCCTGGGTTGTTTTTTGTAAAGTCACTCTTCCAAACTCGAGATAAGTCAAATATTTTTCTTAAAATATTGCATTCAAATTTTTAATGGAGATTAAGTTGGCTGCAGTTGTTGCAATAGTTTTAATATATCATAATAAAAAACACAACATGCTACTCTGCTTAACTAAAACCAGTTTCTGACAGCAGGAGAAAGATGGAAAATTCAGCTCCAGAGTTGAAGACAGGAAAGACTTTTTGCTGCAAATTTTTCTAGGTTGTATATGCAGGTAGGACAGTGTTTATTCTGAGGTGGAGCATCAGGATTATGTCTCTGCTTGAGGAGAAGAGGCAGATTTTGAGGAGAGCCTGGATACTGTCAGCTTGTGCTGGCTTTGCCTTGAACCCTGAACTGCAGCACATTCTAAGACAGGATCCACACAGCATCATGTCAGGGCTAAGCACTTGTGGGTTTTAAATAAATATTTATATTTCCTGCAGCATTAAAGTTACACTCACAAAATTCCTGTAAAAGTCAGGGAATTGGCATCTGTGTTAATGAGCAGAGGGGGCCAAGACTTGAGTCTCTGCAAGGTTATTCCTACTCCTTCCAGGAAAGGAGGAATTGGGGAGAGGAGAGACAAAGGGAACTGCATCGACACTGACAGAATTCAGCTGTTGAAGGTCAGAACAGAACTGAAATATTCCTCTCCATGACATAAACAAGAGCTAAGGATACTTTGCCACAGCCAAAGGGAGGTGAGCTCTGCCTGTTCCTTGTGCTCCCCAGCCTTGGAAGCACCAGCCTCAGTTCCTGGCACTGACTGGAGAGCTGGAAACCTGAACCAAATCCACAAATTATATCAATATTCTGCTACTCAGGAATGTTTCTGCTCAAACGTGAAAATTCAGTGTTAATGCCATTTGTTTAACCCCGGCCATATGCAGGGGAGACTTTCAGTTTATGATTAAATTGCAATCCTTTTGTTGGTCAGATATTTAACTGAGCCTGAAAGAGCTTTAATTGCAATGCTTATGTACTGTTGTTTGTCCCAGGAAAAAAGCCTCCATCCAGGAGCACGTCCTTCGTGGGACAGCACCTCCAGCTCAGTGTTAAGGCCATTTTCTCACACTGGGAAGGCAGCAGAGTGAGACTGAGCTTTAAAGCACCAGAAAAAAATGTGAAGGGTCAGCATCCAACTGGCCTGACTGAGGTTTGTGCTCTCAGGATACAGCTGAAGTTGTTTTCACATCCTGACTTACAGCTTCTTCCTGGACCTGGTTTCCCCTGTGAGACGTGGATGTGGTGATTTATTTCTTTAATTAATGATCTGAAGTTCAGTTTTTCTGGGGCTGTTTCCGTGCATGAATCAGCCTCTCTAGAAATCCTAAAGGCGCTCGAGTGTAAAATTTTAACTACTACCTGTTGTTTGATTGCTGGAGTGCTGGAGTGAAGAGAGGAGCCAAAGGCAGCTGTGGTTTGAAAAAGGATCTCAGGGAAATCTGGGAGCTGCGAGCCATCTTCCGGTGCTGCACAAATGGATGTTATTCTTCACTGGGCTCTGGCCCAGAGAATGCGTGGACAGAGACAGAGCAGGGAGGAGAATCAGTGCCACAGCAGAAAGCTGTGCCTCACACCTGAGCTACCTGGAGCACAGCAGGGAGGGAGATCCATAATATTGAATCCCTGGACTTCTGGGAAGTTTTAGCCAAGTGTTAGCCAGGTTAAGTCTTTTTTTTCCAAAAAGAAACTAAGCTGCTGTGGGATAAGAGAAAAGGAGTATTTATTTTCTTTTTGGCTTGTGTAATTGATTGCACATCAGTTACAGGAAGCAGATAACAAACAAGATTTGGAAATATACAGGCAGCTTTTATAATCTGCAGAAATTACCAAGAGATTCTCAGAGAGATCTGCGTTGGGCTCTAAGCAAACAGTGCAAGAGCAGCCTGCTGTTTCTGGGAGAACTGGGGAGAAACAGTGGCTGTCCTATGCAGGAACAAGGTTTAAGCCCTGCTAAAATACTGTTTAGCAGAGAGGTCTTGGAGCCATACTAGGTAATTCCACAAAAATACCATATTCGTGGCCATGAAAAGCACAACAAATGTCAGGAATGTTTAGGATGGAAATGGGCAAAAAAAACCCCAAAACACTGTATAAATGTGTGGTGAGTCTGTCTTTAGTAGACTGGAATTGTTATCTTTAAATCATACAAGAAATGAGAAGAGGGAAGAAAGTCGGGTGAGGTGATCACTGTAGGAGGAACAGCCAAATAAGGCAGAATTTGTGGATAAGAAGGTGGAAGCTGTGGCTTCCCTATCCCTGGGAGTGTCCAAGGCCAGGCTGGATGGGGCTTGGAGCACCCTGGGCTAGGGGAAGGTGCCCCTGCTCGTGGCAGGGGGTGGGACTGGATGATCTGTAAGATTCCTTCCAACCCAAACCATTGCATGATTCTGTGGATTGTGCAGTTGAGAAGGAAAGGGCTGAAAAAGTCTGAAATGTGATAGCATCACGTCAGGCATGGGAGAACAAACAGGAAGGGATTATTAATAACTTTTCCTAATGGAATGACTGGGGGAGAGCAAGTGACAGTGGCTGGTGGCAGGTTCAGGGTAAATGAAATGCTTTGTTTGACAACACAGATTCAGGGAGGAACTCCCTGCCTGGGCACGTGGTGTGCAGCAGAAAGTGCATGGGCTCAGGAAGCCATGAGACAAATTAAGGGGAAAAATCTATTAAGAGCTATTAAACATTACTACTACACCTTTGACTCAAAACTGTGACTTACTGGGGTCTGGGCAGAAAGCTGGATGTGCTGTAGCTCTTTGTGCTCAGTCTCTTGGCCTGCTCTTCCCTGGGGTCTGTGACCAGTGGAGACAGGAGACTGGGCTAGACAAGTGTTGGACCCAACCCAGTAAAGCTTTCTTCTCTTCTTGAATGAAATTGGCTCTGCTCCCAAAATTATGTTAACAGTTTGCATTAATAAAATTAAGACCATGTTGTCCAGGAAAATGTTTGGTGGAAACTAATGTATGTGTGTGTCTGGGATTTGTTGGGTTGGTGTCTCAGTGTTTCTTACACACAAAACAAGCATTTGGTGGTTCTAAGAGCAGCATCATTGTGCAGATGCTGCCACACGGCCTGTTCAGCCCATGTTTGGGGTGGGTGCTCAGACACCTCTCCTGCCTTAGGCACAGATCAAAGTCAACTGGAAAAGCCTGATGGAAACAGCAAACACAAAGCCTCTGGGAAAAATAATCACAGTGTTCACACAAACCCACGTTTTTATGGGAGTACTTGTTGCCAGGCAGGTTTAAACAGCACATCTGTATTCACCTCATGGGATCAACCTCTGACTGTGCTTATATCACTGGGAATTCTGCCATGGACTACAGCAGGACAAGATCTTATTCCTTAGGAAACACTTAATGCTGCTTATCCAGGACATTCCTGTGCACATGTTGCAAATGTATTTGGCCAGAGCAGCAGCTGCAGAACAACTGGCAGAGCAGCAAAGGAGCAGAATAACTCCATGAATGAATTCAAATATATCCCAAAACATTCTCACTGGACAGGGATAGAAATGAAGTTCAAGGGAAGCTGATTTATGGCCCATAGATGTTGGATGTTTGGGTTTTTTTGGTTTTTTGGGTTTTTTTTTCCCTAGGCAAGAAATACAATATATGTGAATAGAAATACAAAGGAACAGGTTTGCAAATTTCCTTGTTAGTGCCCTGGTAATCCTGATTAAGAACTGGAAATTCCATCCTGTATGCAGATAAACAAGTCCCTTAGTTCTGGTAGCTCAGTCCATGGAACCTTTGTGCCTGAGCAATCTTCTTCCAAATTTCTGTTCCCTTCCATCACATTAAAATGTACCAGGAGGTCCCTGTGAGAGCCTCCCTTCACTTGCAGAGGTCTGGGGTTTGTTCTGCATGCTGTGGAAAGATTAAAGTAAATCCATAAGGTGAACTTCTTGGGAAATGTTCCCCTCTGGAATTTACACATGGGCAGACAGCTCTGTCTTCCATGGGATGATTTGGGACCCAAGCTGGCAGCTCAGAGGGTGCTGGGAGAGCCATCACCTCCCACTGCCAGCCAGCAGCATTGGGCTGAGACTGAGGAACAGCAGGAATGAAGCCACTTTGGCTGCTTGCCCAGGCCTGGAGAACTCCATCCTACAGCAAATAAACAGCTGGGGACTTAAACTTTGAAAAAACAAAATGCAGTGTGTATTTATCTTACTTTCTGATTGGGGTGAGCAGATGCTGGCTTGTACTGAGGCAGAAGGAAGCTTGTGGTTTAGAAAAAAAAAAAAAAAAAAAGCAAAAAAAAGCAGATACCATGGTGACAAGAGGGATCTATAAAACTTAAAAAAGGCAGTGGGGAGTTGCAAAGTGGCTCCAGGTCATGGCTCCAAGGCATGGGCAGCATCCAGATTAGTGCTCCTGCTCTGGGGTGAAGGTGGCTCTTCCCTGTGGGCTGCAGGGGTGCAGGGTGATGGGAACAACCTCACTGTGTTGGAAAATGTTCCATTTTGGTAACTCCTGAAAGAGTCCCTTCAGGATGTCTCCTGAGAGCAAACCCCAGGCACTGTGGCAGGAGAGCTTGGCCAACCCCTCTATTGTCTCAGCTGCCCCAAGTGTTACAAACTGCAGTGTGGCCAGGTCTTGTGAGAACTATTCATCTCTCCCACTCAGAGACACAGTTTTTAGGCAATATTTTGTCCAAGTAACATAGAGAAGGATCTGGGGCCTTTGGGATGATTCACACTTGAAATGTTACCCAGGGCAATTAATTACTGGGTCAGAAAACTGCTGCCCACACGGGCTGTGCTCTGCTCAGTCTTTCCTCTCCTGGATTCTTTTTTGATGCTGTTCTGTCTCAAGACAGTCTGGCTTTTCTTGCAAAGAGGAGGAAAATTTTTATTTAATCCATAGCTTTTTCTCTCCCCTTGTATTACGATATTTAGGCATTTTAGTTGAAGAAAAAAGCTTTGTTCTCTTCAAAAAATTACTTGGTTTAGTTCTAGAACAGCAGTCAGCAAAAAGACTCTTTGTTAACTAAGATCTGTGATATATGAATTCTTCAAAGATAAAGAGTAATTCACCTGGGTCCCTGAGGCCATGTTGTATTTCTTCTTAAAGTAGTCTTTTATTTAAAGAATAAATGCCTGGCTATATAAAGGCAGTGAAACAGCAATTAATGCTGTAAACTTTTACTCCTGTTGGTTAATTTAGCCTCTGTGTGCTAAACCATACAGGAAATAAACTTTGCTTTTATTGTAAACCACAGGGGCCTCGTGCAGAACTGTCTGTGCTTTTAACTCCTTTCCTAACCAGAGCTCAGCTCGTCACACAAGCACAACCAAACCTGTTTTCCCTCTGCTATGCAGGGCTCCTCATCACCAGCAGAAATGCACAGATCCTGAAAAATAATTCCAGGAGCAGCTGTTTCAATAAACCCTCCAAACTGCAGCCCTGTGTGTGGTGTTATCTCAGGCTGCCTCCCTGGAAATACTGGAGTGCTGGGCTGATGTGGAAGGGGCAGTTTCAGGGGCTCTGAGGTGGGACCTGGCTCTTTGTGTCAGTTCTTCCAGTGCTGCCAGCATTGCACAGACCTGTCCTGGCATCTCCATGAAGCTGAGGATAAAGGAGAAATAATTCTTCTGGCTTTCAGAAAGAGGCTGGCTGAAAAAAACAGATTTAGAACCTGACAACGAGGGTGAGGTCCAGATTATCAGGACTTTTTAAAGCTTTCAGAGCAAGCAGTCAGGTGACCAGCAGCACCTTCAGGGCCTTTCTCCTGCTTTTCTCAGCCACATGGTAAATGTTTGAGTATTTAGGAATATATCATGTGTCAGAGAGTTGTCTGCATCTTGTGACACTGAGCCTCACTATCCTGTTGGAGATCACTTTTCTGTGTGGTAAGTTGCTTTACAGTCTGTGTGCAAAGCCTGTCTGTGGGGCTGGGCTGTGGTGTATTGATAATGTTTGTAGAATCAGCCAGAAATGATCCCTGAAAGTAAATAAGCAGTGATTTAAAAAAAAAAAAATATTCCTGATGACTAACAGCTCAGGAAAGGGAGCTCTGAGAAGTGAAGAGAAAATTGTTCCAAGAATCTGTGACAGAGGTAGCTTGGACTTAAGGACTTCTTTTCTTCCACAAAGCAAAAAGTTCCCCTTTCCCTGTTTTGTGACTCAGGTAAGAGAGTCCAGTGAGATGCTGAGGCTGTGGAGACCCCAGGAATGCACAGAACAGCACTGGTGGGTGGGAATGCTCCCAGATCCTGCCACTCTCAGCCCTGTGCTGTCCAGGAGCTGTCACTTTGCTGCTGGGCTTTGGGAGGAGTGCATCTGTTTGTTTTCATTTAACCCAGCCCTGAGCTTGGATGCTGTGACAAGGCACATGGAGGCTTCCAGGGAAACTCAGCCTGCCAAGCTCCACGTCTGCTGCAGAAAACAACTGCGTGTATAAATGAAGAGTTCATATTCTGCTGCTGCTTATGCTTTGTCAGTGCATATCTGAGATAATGGAGCCTGTATTCTGCAGTAGGAAGCTCACTCTCTGTTGGTTTTGGACCAGCCGAGCAGTTTTCAGGCTTATAAAAGTCAAATGCCACAAGACTGACTTAGAAAATTGCCAAGGGTCAATTTATTTAGTATTGTAATGGTGGTGTTTTCCTTTGGATGATGACAATTCTGGGTGCTGCGATGTCAGTGGTGGTTAAAGCTATACATCATCCATACATCAGTGTTTGTTTACATCCTCACCTAAAGGAAAGGAAGGTCTGAAGCTTGATTTTGCAAGATATGTTTATTCTGGATAACTTCAGTAGTCATTTAAAAAAAGCAGAAAAAACCATCCTGATATGTGACTATTTGCATTTGCAAGTCCTTCCTGCTGCTGAGTGAAGCAAAAGCCTGTGGCAGGAATGTCCCAAGGCCATGGTTTGATCCCTTCGTTCAGTCCTTATTGCAGTCCTACCTCCCCTGGCTCGTTTCTTCCCTTGGCTTGTGATGGCACAAGAATGCCCAGGCCAGCTGTGGGCTGGGCCAAAGCAGAGTGCTGGGGGAGATTCCCAGCTCAGAGCTCCATGGAGCCCGGCCAAGGCCCAGCCTGGCACTGACCCCTGTGCTCTGACCGGGGCCAGGGCCCAGGGAGCGGCTGGAGCTGTGGCACCCAAGGTTCAGACTGGATGTTATAGAAAGATTCCTCATCCCGAGGGTGGGCAGGCACTAGAACAGCTCCCCAGGGGATGGGCCCAGAGCTCCAGGACTGCTGGACAGCACTCCCAGGCAATCCCAGCATGGGATTGTTGGGGTATCCTGTGCAGGGCCAGGAGCTGGACTCGGTGATCCTTGAGGGTCTCTTCCAGCTCAGGGTATCTGAGTCTGTGATTCTCAGAAGTGGTGAATTCCTGCTCAGGGACAGGCCTTTGGAGCTGGTGGAGCAGGTCTCTTTCCATAGCCCTGATCCTTGCAGGCTGAGTGTCTACAGTGCTGGTAAGGAGCTGTGCTTCCCTGTCCGTCTGTCCCGGATAATCCTGCCCCGACCCGCCTGGAGGAGGTGGGGTTTGGGAGCAGCCTGTGCAGAGCCCCTGCCTGAGGAGGGGCAGGCTTTGGATGTTGGAGGGGCCATAGGAGTTCGGAGCTGCTGCCCGGCAGTCCCCAGAGCCTTCCCCCAGCCTCGGGCTGCTTCCCGTGCAAAGTTCATCCCTAATCAAACACAGCTCCTGGTGCGGTTGTTGGCAGGGATCATGTGAAGGGAGGGGAGGCTCCTGCTGCTGTCCCTGGGCTTGGAGCCCAGCGTGTGCAGGTGAGGAGGAGTCAGGCACCGTCCGTGTCTCCAATCAACCCTCCCTTGTGTGAGGGGACAAGTGTCAGTCTGCCACCTCCCCCGATCTGGGACACCTCCCAGCGTTCAGCCGCTGGAAGCTTCAGTTCCATTCACTGTTTTTCTGTGTTCAGGCTCTTGGGTTGTCTACAGAAAGTAGGCAGGGAGGTTTGGTGCTTCAGCTCCAGCCCTGCCAGAACTTCCAGGGACTTTTAATTTCTCCCTTGCCCAGCTGCTGGGGATCTTGTGTTCCATGTGCACGGAAGTACAGTGTAAAAAGGCTCACGGCCATCCCATGAGCAAATGTCTCTATTTTTTTGGCTGATGATGGAATGAGATTTTAAATGTTAAAATCTTGCATTAAAATCCCTGAAAATTGAAGTTTTGGCTGCGTGGGGTATGTTTGGTTTCGAAATCCAGGAAAATAATCCCATTGGGCATTGCTGTCACTTCTCACAGAACTTTAAAAAAGGGAAAAAAGGAAGGAAAAATCCCAGAAAAACAGAAAGACAATCTCTGGATGCACACAGAGTGTGTGTTTGGGGAGGCAGTCTTTGAGCAGGCCACAATTGCTGTGGGGAAGAGCTTTGGCATATCCTGACTTGTGAGGGACTTTGGCTTGGCAGTAGTGACCCTCTGTGAACCCTTTACAGAATGAACAGAAGCATCTAAGCAGAGGGTAGAGGGATGGGTCATTTCTGGTGAGGACACAGCTATCCTGACTGAAGGAGGGTGCATCTGATCTGCACAGCCCCCAGAACACTCCCAGGAGTTTGTGCATCTCTGGTAGGAGCCTGGACAGGCCAGGAAATGCTGAATGACCAACAATGAAAATGTGCTGGGGAACAGCCAGGAACAAGGAGAGTTAAAGGAGAGTGCACTGTGTCACCCTCCTTTCCATGGAATCATGGAATATCCTGAGCTGGAAGGGACCCACAAGAATCAAGTCCAACTCCTGGCCCTGCACAGACACCCAACAAACCCACCCTGAGCCTGGGAGCATTGTCCAAATGCTCCTCCAAATGCTCCTGCAGCCTTGGGACTGTGCCCATTCCCTGCCCCACCACCTTCTCCTTGCAGCCAAAAAGACGAGAAAGATTAACTTCTGAATTCGGTGCTTC
Source organism: Polioptila caerulea (assembly GCA_013397295.1). Classification (NCBI taxonomy): domain Eukaryota; kingdom Metazoa; phylum Chordata; class Aves; order Passeriformes; family Certhiidae; genus Polioptila; species Polioptila caerulea. The sequence goes on along the minus strand of VYXF01010841.1, from coordinate 310,003 downwards.
AGTAGGAAAAGAGGTGGGGTTTCAGCTGACAGAACCATTTTCATGTACTGAAACAAAATGTGAAGTTTATTAAATGGTACTTTTAAACATGGGCTTTGGGTGTTGTTGATAAGATGTTCTCTGTTAGAATCCTGCTAACACCACAATAGCCCTTGACAGGCAGGTGCTAAAGGATGAATGGATTCACCCCCACACATTCCCCAGTGCTTGGTATCATTTGTTAAGAGCAGAATTTGCCTTAAGCTGTGATAATAACGTTGATCCTTGAGGTGCCTTCATGGAAAGTAAACCTAAAACACATTAAAAAGTCATCAGGGCTTTGTTAGGCAGTGCTGCTGCTGCTGTGTGCCAGAAGCTGGGGAGATATAAATAAGGAAATGTTACTTGTCCTCCTACTTGACTGATGGGTAAAGGAATCTGCTTTTGGCCACTGCAGGAGGAAAGTAGCTAAACAGACACTGGATGTTGCAGCAAGACAGTTCTGACCTCTCTGTGGCCTTTCAGTTTCTCGTTAGAATTTGACTGTAGTCGAGGTGTCGTGGAATTGGCTGTACTGTGTGTCTGCTGGCAAATTAGTGGCACTGAAAAGCTTTGCTGGAGCACTGAACTCAAACCCTCCTTGCTGCAGCAAGAGAGAAAAAGTTTCTTATTTTTTCTTGACTAATTCCTTGCACTCCAACAGCAAGTTGGCAGCGTGGCACTTAGGAACCTGCTCAGCTGTGCTGGGCTGTGCCAGCCAGAGGGGCCAGGCTGGTGTTGCTGGCTGAACTTCCTAAAGCAGACCAAGGGAACTAAATGCCAAATGCCCTTGGGATTTTATTCTCTTTGCAGTCTGTGTCAGTGTAAATAAAAGGGAGTGGGAGTTGTGTCTCCCTTGAGAATCCTGATTCCCCAGGACTGTAGCACATGGAGGTGACGTTAACTCTCCCATTTGGTTCTTCTGGTAGGAAAAACCTTGTTGCATGCCCAAGGATCTTTGGACTTGGGTGTTGGTGGTGTGGGATTTAACAAGTTTTTAGGCCTTGGGTTGTAGAATGAGTGCAGTTACAATGGCATTATAATCCATGAGAGAAGCTTTTATTTTTGTTCTCATGAATCAGCTTTTTCATTTATGTAACTTTCTATGGTTTCTGGAGCAAGTCGTGGTCTTGTTTTGGGAAGTGCAGACTTTGTCCTTTGTTCCAGCTATATTTTTGGCTTGTGTCCCAAAATCTGGTCTTTGGGGTGGTACCTTATGCCAGGCTAAAGCCTTGTTGCAGACAGCCCATGTGTGCTGCCAGACATGATGTAACCTCCAGGTTAAATTGCAAAACCCCTTTGGTAGCCTGGATTTTCCCCCAGCCTCGCTCCTGAGGGGTGGTCCCTTTGCCTCCTTTCACCTTTTTTTTCGCTTTTGAAAGGTGTCTTCCCAACCCACACGTGAGCAGCAGGGACGTGGCTGTCCTCAGGGGGAGCTGGAGCCTGTTCCCTCCTGCCCTAGGTCTGGGCTGGTGATGCTGACACAGCCCGGGGTCGGTGGGTGCCTGGTGGTAAAAACCATTTCCAAATAACCCAATTTTAAGCTGTTGAGGTCTAACCACATCAAACCAGTGCTGCTGTGCAGGATTCATTGGGATATTGCCATGGGCTTTCCCAAAGAACCCTGCAGGGAGACAGTCAGTACATATGGAGTCCATCTGGACACAACCAAATTGCTGGAAAATGAACAAAAAGAGCAGCACAAGTCCAGCGTGAACTTTTCCAGCCTCCTGTGTTTGATTTAGGTCCCGTAAGCTCATGGTGGTTTTGCTGTGTTTGTCCTCAATCTCATTCCCTCCAGACCAGAATCCATCGGGAGAGACAGCGATGGCACCACTCGGGTAATGCTCAGCTTAAAATAACCAGAACAAAGAAGTGCTTTGTTCTGTGATGATAATTACCCAGACCTAAAAATAAGCAGACGTTCTCCCAGGCAGGGAGAAATAAGAGCGAGACAGGAATTTCTGGGAGACACCTGGCAAAGCTCTGATCAAGCCAGGTCATTGCTGGGGTTGCCTGTAGTTTCCCATCCTCTGACCACGTTTGCAGTGACACCACCAGAACTGGCACATTGGATTTTAAAGCTAATATAGGGGGGGGGAAAACAAATAAAATCAACAAAACCACTCTAGACAAATAGCTTCTGCAATATTAGGGTAAAAAAGCAAGGCAACTGTGATGGAGGGCAGGACTGAGGCTGCTCGAAGGGAGCCCTGCTGCCGTGTGCTGGGGTGGGGAATGAGCTTAGGGGGCCGTCAGGAATCTGTGACATTTAAATCCATGGCTGAGCTGCTGGGCTGTTTAACTCCTGCAAATTAGGTTGGAGTGGGAGGAGAAATTCTAAGCATTTTGCAGCTCATTTGCAAGGATGAGCTTCTGCATTAGGGGCTCGGGTGAGGAAGGCAAGACCATTTGAGAAATTAGGTGAGACAGATCAAAACCAAACCAAAAGCCCAAGAGTTTTTACTCTAACTCCAAAAAGTGGCAGTGGATTGTGGCAGTGTGGCCACAGCTCAGTCCACAGGACACCCTGTGACAAGTCGATCTGTCTTGGCAGCACTGGCATTCCTCACACTGCCCATTCCTCCCCGGAAATCACTTCCTGGGAGTTCCCACCTTGCTGCTGCTGGCTGCCGGTGGAGTTTCTGAACATTGCCCATGCACCTTTCCCATTCACTGCTTGCATTTCAGCTTATCCACCTTCAGGAGACTCTGAAGCTGCTGGAGAACTGGTGGCTACAAGTCTGGCCACAACTAGTAGCATCACTGGACTTTGAACTTCACCTTCCAGCACAAAGCAGCTGCTTCTGGGATTTAAGGATTTGCTCCCACTAAGGATGAAGCAGCGTCTTTAGAACCATCACTGGCATCCAACACAACTGCTTTAAAGCTGTAGTTGCTTTTGCTTATCTGGAACCCAGAAGGCTGGAATTGGAAATGGAAAAAAAAACAAACCAAAACTCCTTTTAAATGTGGTGTTGTCTTGAAAAGGAATTGAGAAATGTGTAAGATGAAATGTGTAAGATCTCCTCTAAGGTGTTGCTTCTCTGTTGTCCTGGTGCTGGATCCCAGCTGTGAGGCTGGGAGAGGCAGCTCAGGACATACCTGCAGCAGGACCTGGAGAGAATCACAGAAACAGGGAATTGTTATGGTTGAAAAAACCTTTGAGATCATTGAGTCCAACCATCAACCCTGCCCATGTTCATTACTAAATCATGTCCTCAAGTGCCACATCCACACATTTTTTTAACAATTCCAGGGAATGGTGACTCCACCACTTCTGTGGGCAGCCTGTTCTAATGCTTCATAACAATTTCCATGAAGAACACTTTCCTAATTCCTAATCTAAACCTTCCCTGGTGCAACTTGAGGCCATTCCTTTTGTCCTGATGCTATAACTGATGATATAACGATGGCTGGGAACATCATAAGAAATCTCTTTGTAATTCTTTTAAATCCTCACAATAAAGCATGAGCCATTTAATCCCATCATTGGGAAAGAAATTAATAAAATCTCTGGTTTTCCCCTGCATGGAGGCTGGGACACAGGAGCCACAGAAGTGGTGGAGAAGCCCCGTGCCAAGGGCCAAGACGGCAGAGCCACAGTCAGCAACTTTGTTGTTGGATCAAAGCAGCAGCACTCAGACTGTAAACTTAATTTGAGTTCCAGTGGTCCATAAATAGATTTCCAAAACATGTCTATTGTCCAACAAGGGATTTATTTATAAACTGAAAAAATAACAAGACTGAAAAACCCAACCCTAACCCCTTCTTGGCCAGCAGGGTGGACTGGACTGCTGTGTGTGTGTGTGCCTGTGTACACCAAATGAGATGGACCCTTTGGTGAAGTTCAGGTCCAAAAAGTGTTTAAAATTAGAGTTTCCCTGCAGTGGGGTGGTGCTGGGAGAAGCTGGCTCTTGAACAGCCAGCACAGTCCTGGCTGGAGCTGAGGCTGGAATGCTGCCTGCTCCCTGGACCAAGGTCCTGCAGTATCATCCCTGCCTCCTTTCTGCTTATTATCTTTGAGAGTTCTCTTTTTTATTTTTTTTTCTCAATGAGTAAAGATTTACAAGAGAATCTAAAATACTGCAGCATTTTCTGGAAAGTTTATTCCCACTTTGGGGTTAAAATTTTATTTTTGATGGATTGATTTGTTGGCAGACATCACCTGTTTGTACTCTTGGCAGCTTTGATGTGGTTTCTCTTGTGTTACAGACATCACTGATGGGAGTTAGATCTAAGAACAGTAAATTGAATTTCTGATGTGTACTCAAGTGAGGGGCAATACTTGTTCACAATTCTACACTCATTTTTATAATGGTATTTTATGCTCATGCTCTGTGGAAAGCTTAATGTTTCATGATTGGCTTATAACTGGAAAAGAAGGGAATCTTGATATCTAGTTGATTTTGTAACACAGAATCTCAGTGTGTGGTGAGACTTTGTTTAACCACCAATAACTTGCCCTGAAGCTGTTTCTGTCTTGGGACCAGACCCTGAAAGCCAAAACAAAGAGAAACAGATTTATTTCATTAAATGTTCCTTTCAGTACTATCTTGGGAACATCAGCAAGAAGTAAAATATCTCCACTCACCTGAGGAATTGTTAATCTCCCCAGTGTGTGCTGAGGCAGAGAAACCAGGGTGTGTTTCTGTTTCTGGGATGAAGACACCGGTGAGCCAGAGGGGCTGTGCCGAGGGCAAGGCAGTGGGGAGCTGCAGAGGATGCAGCCCCTCCTCTGGCACTGCTGACCTCTCTGCTCCCACCCCTTCTCCTTCCATCCCTCTGTCTCCATCCCGCCGGGATTTTCCCCCGATCTCTATCCATTCATTCTGCTCATTCCCTCCACTCCTGCCCCCAGCCTCTTCCCTTCCTTACAGCTGTCTGTCCATCCCTATCTTGCATTTCTCTGTTCTTGTGCTTTTGTGTCTCCATAAATCCTCCTGCCCCACCAGTGCTGGTCCCGAGCCTCAGGGCCCTTCGGCTCCCCAGCTCCTGCGCGGACTGCGGGCGCATTCCCGGCTCTCGGCCCTGCACAATGTGTCAGGAGCACTCGCAATAAACAAGGATTTTCGTGTTTGCCAACTGCAGTGAGCTGCCCTTCAGGGGCCAGGATGGCTTCAGACATGACAGTTGTTTACAGAGGCCGAGGTGCGGGCTCTGGGAGGCGCTGGCCGCCGTCCACGCCTGCCCGGGCAGCTGGCACAGGTTTGCTGGGAAGCGAGCGCTGCGTGTTGACAGGGCATCCTGGAGAAAGGCTCCTCGCTCCTTCCCAAACATGGGCAGCAGGAACCATCTTCCAGGCTCTGTCCCGAGGAGAACACATGCCCTTTCAAGTAAGACAAAACACCCTGAAGCAGCAGCAGACGTCTCTTGCTCTATTTTCGCTCCTTCCCTCCCAGCTCTCTTCCTCTGCCTGAGACTAATGGAAGTTTTCTAAATAAAATCCCATAAAATAACAGGATCTGGCAGCTCGGTGTCCCTGCTGCCCAGCGGTTGGTGCCCTGTTCCTCTGGAGCATTTACTGCTCTTGTGTAAGTGCTCATCACTGTGGCCACAGGACTTGTCTGAGGAGCTGGGAGAAAATATTGCTGTTTAATCTTCCAGCTTTTTTTGTCTGGCCAGAAAAAAAGGGTTCCAGACTAATATTCCTCATGCATCAACACCATCCTTGCTTTTCTGTAGAGTTCTCTAGAGAATTACCTCCCTTGACTACAGATGGCCTGAGAGCAACAGAGACCAAACTTGGTGCTTGCCTTAAAATGGTGCCTTTTGTAGCGTAAAAAAAATACATTTCCAGCTTTCCCAGCTCTTCAAAAACAAGCAGAGAGGGTTGTGATCACCTTTTGGAGCCACAGACATCAGTTTGTGGTTGTACCTCCTGGAGCTGAAAAAACAACCCAGAGCCTGTCCCACTGTGAGATGCTGGGAGGGTGTGAGGGTGTGTGTGTGGCTAAGACAAGCTTATAGTCAGAATGATTAAAAAAAAAAAAAGAACTTCTCTGGGCATCAGAATGTTGATTCATGTCCAGCTCAGAGCTCTTGTTTTATGTGGCAGAATGTACAGGTTAATGGTAGAGTGGGTAAAAGCTTGTTTTTCTCTAATTCCTTAATAATTCTGGGACATTCTGGACAAAGTGTGTTCTCACTAAGCAATGGGTTTTGGACAAGTTAAGGACCTGAGAGTAGTAAAAACTATTTGGATTGGAAATACAGAGATTGTAGGAAATGGTTAATTAAAAATTTAACTGGTTCCGGGAAAAAAAAGTTACTACCAGGTCATACTGATGGAAGAGTTTACAATTCCAAAGACCTTGCCCTTATTTTAGCCCTACAGAACAGTTCATGAAGGAAATGCTCACTTTTTCCCCCTCAGAGCTGTAGAACACAATGGAGAAAAGCTTCCCCTGCTTCTCCTGCTGCTGTTAGGGGCAGGCAAGGAAACCTCTTACCCAGAGCTTTGAGTCTGCTGAGAGTGTTTTAATGCAGCCTCTACACGAATTATTTCCTCGGGGCGGTATTAACTCCTCCAGTTTGATTTATTTTTAGCCACGATGAAAATGAGCAATATCCTTGTGTTTCAGGGTGCTCACACACAGCGAGTCCAGCGGCTCCTGTGCTGACGTGGTCGGAGGAATGGCACTGGCTTCTCAGCAGGCAGCTCCGTGCTGGGGCTGCCAGCACAATTCCCTCTGTCGGGAGAGCGGCATCGGGCCCTCTGTGCTGCCCTGAGCTGGACGTGCCCGTCCCGAGCTCTGCTGGAACCTGCTACGGAGAGAGCAGCTCCACACCGAGTCGGGGAGCGCTTAAAGATTCCCTTTTGGATTTGCCGGGCTCTGTTCCCCAGCCCGCATCCTTCAGGGCAGCGCTGTCCTCATACTCTGCTGCTCCTGGCGCTCCAGGCGCGGCCGGGTCCCCGTGGGCTCGGGCCGGGTGCCCGTGGGTGCGGGGCCGGGTGCCCGTGGGCTCGGGGCCGGGTCCCCGTGGGTGCGGGGCCGGGTCCCCGTGGGCTCGGGGCCGGGTGCCCGTGGGCTCGGGGCCGGGTGCCGACTTTTCCTCTCAGTGCTCCTGATTGTCCTGCAGGGAAGAAAGGGGAGAGCTGTTNGCCGGGCCGGGTGCCCGTGGGCTCGGGGCCGGGTGCCCGTGGGCTCGGGGCCGGGTGCCCGTGGGTGCGGGGCAGTGCGAGCCGGGCCCTGGCTCCATATTTGGCTCCGGGCTGGCTGTCCCCGCCGCGGCACTGCGGGTTTGCCTGTGGCCGTATATGGAGCGGCTGCTCCGGGAACTGCGGCTGACCTGAGTTAGCACCGGCAACATCTGTGAGAAACAGTGCTCCTGCAGCACCCAGCTCATGAGGGTAAAGGCGGGCCTTGGACTGGCTTTGCAGTGAAGGGGGTAATTTGAAGAAAACAAATTTCTCATTAAATTCCGTTTTTTTACTGTTTGCTTGGATGTGCATGGTTATAATCTTTGTGGAAGTAAAGTCATGCAGAGGGAGAGCAGAGCATAAGCAGAACATCTCTGTGTCAAGAAGTCAGTAATTCATAATGACAGTAATAAAAACCTCCTTCCCTGTGCAGAGCCAGCACCAGACTTGCCACCCACATCCTGCTTTTCCCTTGGATGCTGTGAGTGCACAAGGATGGGTGTCATCAGGTGTGGGGCCTCACCCAGCTTCCCTGACATCAGTTAGGATGGGGATGTGGGGTCACAGCTCACCAGACTGTACCTGCCCTGCTGACACCCAGGATACAGGAGGAGAGGAGTTTTTGTGCAAAGAAGCATGAACCAAAAATGCTTGGTCAGGTCTCTGGTCACCGAGGTGGACAAAAGCCTGGACTCTGAGAAGGAGTGAGGGGTTCTGCCTGTGCTTCCAAGGGCACAAAGAAGCAGTTTGTACATCAAATGTGTCTCAAGCAAACTCCAGTGCACCTGAAAAAACAATGTTCCCCTGAGTTAACTGTAAAATCTGGGCAGCACAAGGGCCCTGCTCACACTGCTGCTTTTGGGTGGGCACCTTTAAGGTACACAACACTCACATTTGTGTAGGGGCAGCATCTTTAAGCTTCAGCCTGTTCAGTTTTGTAGGAGCCAAGTCAAGACTCAGCTCTGACTCTTCAGAAGATACTTTGTGATTCTAAGAATTTTCTTACCATTCCCATTTTCAACCTGGTTTGCACCCCCAGGTTTCTGCATTGAACCCCAAAGCAGCATCAAAAATTATTTCACTGATTTTGTTTTGTCTTACCTCCCTCCCTCTTTTGTGACAGATTAAAAAGCAGCAGCAAGATGTGTTAGGCTTCTTGGAAGCCAACAAAATTGAATTTGAGGAGAAGGACATCGCAGCTAACGAGGAGAACCGGAAATGGATGCGGGAGAACGTCCCTGAGGACAGTCGGCCAGCGAGCGGGAACCCGCTGCCACCGCGGCTCTTCAACGACAGCCGCTACCTCGGGGTAAGGGCTGCTCCAGCCCTCCTGTGCTCACCCCTCCCCTCCAGCCCTCCTGTGCTCATCTCCTCCCCTCCAGCCCTCCTGTGCTCACCCCTCCCCTCCAGCCCTCCTGTGCTCATCTCCTCCNCCTCCAGCCCTCCTGTGCTCACCCCTCCCCTCCAGCCCTCCTGTGCTCATCCCACTCCTCTTCCTCACTGCCACCACCTGTTCTCCACTGCGGTGAACAGCAAGGCAGGGCTTGCCCAAACTGAGAAGGCTGTAGGAGGTGTTAGACATTTTTCCCCATCTTGGGCTTTTAGTAATAATCGATTCTTGAATATTCCAATCACATCATAGGAGAGATTAAAATGCAGACCTCTTGATTTGGATCCTACCTTGCAGTACGTGTATAGTTTTCTTTTCCTGTGGGTTTTTTCCCATCTTATGGCCCTGGAAGTTCCCAGGTTTTTTTAATCATCATTTCCCCATGATTGTGAACTAACACCTCACAGAAATCTGACCCTTTTACACCAACCTTATGTTCTGTAGCAAGTTCAGAGATCTGTTCTGCCTGTGTGGGGTTTGCCAGTAGGTGTGAATCCCAGGTCATATGATTTGATGTCTGCCATGATCATAAATCAGTTTTCTGGTCCTTCATGGGATCAGCTCTGTGTGCTGCTTGCACAAGGAAGGCTGCTCTGCTTCACTTATTCCAGTGCCTTGGACAGATTAAAACTCGTGTTGCAAACACAAATCCTACTGTAATTATTTTAATGCTTGATCAAAAGTAAGTTGCCCTGCAGTACTTGTGCCCAGCAGGCCATGCTTGAATGATTATTAGATTAACTGTTAGTTTTATTTTTAAAACTTAGTATCTTCTGAACAGAGCTCACAGTGTACATTCCTCTGGTCCTTTTGAAGTCTGGTTCTGACCTGCACAGTCTGTAAGTCAAGATGTGCCAGTTCTGGACCTTTGTGAGACAAATCTGTGCCTACTGAAAGAAATTATTCTCAGTGTGCCAAGAATTTTTCTTGCTTGTAATAGAAGCAGAACTTGAAATAATATCCACGGTGAGCTGTTGTGCCACTTGGCTCTCAAAATTAAACTGACTGATTGTGACATAGAAAAAGGCTGGTTTGGAGTGACAAACATCAGGGTCAGTAATTATCTGAGAAGGGGCTGGTTACAAGGTTCTTGCTATGGGTTTATTTCATCCCCAAAACTTTGGCTGATGTCACGTTGAACTTTTGAATTTGGCCAGTTTGTTGCTGGATTCGAGTTGCTACAGTTCAGCTTTCAGGAGGGTAAAAGTTAATTCTGTGCCCAGAATTTGAACCTATTTCTGTCTTTATCTGATGCCTCTCAAGCATGAAGTTCCCTGTTTGCTCCATCTGATGCAGCACAACTGGCTGAGCAAAGAGCAAATTGGCCTTCCTGGCCTGTGCACAGCAGAGAGGCTGGAACTGGAGATGCTGTGTGGGGTGGCAGGAGCTCTGCTCCTCAGGCCCAGGAATTCCTGTCCTGGGAGATGCTGTGGAACAGGCTCATGGACTGTGCACTAGCAAGATAAACAATCCCTTTGTTATCAAGCAGCCCCAGTCCTGTCAACAGAAGGGCTTCAGGGAGGATTTACCATAATCACACACATTTTTATCAGACCAGCACACGAATGCTGCATGTGCAAATGGAGCAATAATTTGATATCCCTGAAGTCCAGGCATCTGGAATCTTCTGGTCCCTGTACTTTGTTCTGTTCTAGCTGCAGCAGCCTCTCCTTAGAGCTGCCCCCCTCAGTTGCTGTTCCTTAGGCTTTTGCCTCCCAGACAGTCAGGAATCCAGGGCAGCGTGCCCTGAACAGCTCTCCCTGACTCCAGCCTGAGACCGGGCTGCTGCCTCCCTCAGGCTTCCCAGCCAGGACTCCTGCATCCAAACTTTGCCCAGGAAAGCTGGAGGAGGCTGGTGATGTGCATCAGTTAAAAATGGAGAGCAGGAAAGGCATTGGACTGATCCCTGCTGAGTTCAGAAGTCGGAGTGAGGGAATTGTGTGGTAACTTGGACAACAGTAAGCTTGCACAAAACTTCTGGGTTCCTTTAGTTGGCGTTTGGCAACTGGTATTTCTATTTATTTATTTATATATTTATTTATTTATTACCTTAATTTTCCTGGGAAGTGGCTGTGTGTGTTTAGGGCATTTGTAGTGCACTGTGAGTGAATGGTGCCACCCCATTGCCTTCCCTGGCCCAGACTAATCCTTAGTGGGCAATGTGAGGGGAAAGGTGCACTCTCAGTGTACAAGTTCCAGGTGAACTTCCTTTAAGAGCTGGAGTCCACAGCTGCACATTTGCCATCCCTGTCAGGAATCAGCAGTGGCATCTGGGAACAGCAGGGTTTTTGATGACAAGGTCCAGGCTCAGCTGCTTCTGCAGGAGCAATGTCCACACCAGACCAGTGACAACACCTGCCCTGTGTGGTGTCTGTCCCTTTGGAGAGGCTGGAGCACCTCACAGCAACATCTCCTTGGGACACAGAATGAATTCCCAGCTTGTCCCTTTCCAGCCAGACCCGTTAGTGTTCCGTTAGTGCTATGGCCACGTCCCTGAGCTGGCACTGGATTTTGCATTCAGCCACGGAAAGCAGTTTGCTTGGTGTGGGTTGGGTGACACCACAAACGGAGTTGAGATTATTTCTGACAATTCACTCCTCTGTCTTTTACTCCCTCTCCCTCCTGCCACGGTGAAGGACTACGATGCTTTCTTCGAGGCGCGGGAGAACAACGCCGTGTACGCGTTCCTGGGCTTGACTGCACCTCCGGGGTCAAAGGTGGGTGAGCAGCTCCTCACAGGGAGCCTGTGGCTTTCACCACCTCCTCCTCTGCTCAGAATAGGATCTGGTACATGTGCTGTCATTGCCCCCATCAATCTCCCTGGGAGATACTCAGTCTCCAGAGGCTCTCAGGCTTCAGTTCCAAAAGAGTAGTTAATATTTGCACTGAAGAATGCATAAGAAACTTAGATGAAAAAAATTATCCCAAAATCAAAGAATATTTTCACTTCAGTAAAAAAATTTAATTCATGTGAAATTTTGATGAGATTTTTGTACTAGAACATCCCTTGAAACCAGAGCCACTGTTTCTGAAATAACATGGTCTTGCTTCAGAGTAATTCTTTCCTCTGGCTTGTTATCCAAAGCTTATTTTCCTTTGCCAATTACGAACTGGGCTGCTGCTTTGTGGATGCAATGGGCTGGAATTCTCCTTTTGATTTTGATAGGATAAGACAAGCCTGCTTTATACGTTTCACTTGACAGCAGCAGGATCCTCCAGGTCACTTCCAGCTTTCCTGTTCCAGTGGATAAACACGCCGCTCCCTTTCAGCTTTACTCATGTACGAGTCCAAGGTCGTGCTGTGCACATCACTAAGAAACCTAATTTTAAAGGTGGATGGTGACCCGTGAGCAGTGAGCACTGCAGGTTGTGGGGCAGACTGAAGCAGTTTTGGGAGTCAGATTTCTAGCAGTAGCTCCACTGGGAATAGTGTGATGAGGAAAAGCTGCCTCGTGCAGAGCTGCACAGAGCAGAGCCCGGGATCTGCACCCCAGCGTTACCCGCTGCCAGCATCAGACCAGCTGCACACAGCACCACAGTCCTGGTGAAATTCCTTGGAACATCTGCACTGCACTGCTCAGCAGAGTGTGCAGGATGGAGCCAAGGAACCAGGAAGCAGTGCTGAGACTGTGGGATGCAGGGAAGCTTGTGCCTTCACCCTGGGAAGTGCAGCGGTACCAGAGAGCAGCTGCTGCCATAACAAATCAGGTCACTTGTGTCAGTAACGTTGGGAACGTCACTGCTTCCCAGACCTGCAGGAGCAGGAGCAGCCAGCATGGCTGTCAGGAGCTCTGCTTCTGTCCTAAGGGATGCTCCAATTCTGTCCTCACCTAAGGAAAAGGTGAATTCTAAACAGGAGGGATAGAACACAGCTGTACTCCCCCGAATTCCCATGTTGTGTTGGGCTGGTGAGGACGGTAAATAACCTTTGCAGAAGTGACCTTGCACCCCCTGCATCCTGCTTTGGGGCTGGATTCTTTGGGAATCCCTCCCACCATTAGGATGTCCAGTCAGGTTGGTTTCAGGCTGCTGAGGAGGGTACACAGATTTGTAGGTGGTGAAATTGATGTTTCTAGCATAGCTGTGTGCAGCTTGGATATAATGCTGTAGGGAATGACTTGGCAATGGCAGAAAATGGCAGGAGGCAGCCTTGGCAGGAAACCTCCATTTAATTCCATCAGGAGAGATTTGGGAAGTTATTTGACTCTGAACACAAAGGTTTGATATTAATGCTAAACAGGGCTGGCTCAGAAGTGAGCATGGTCAATTCAAGTAACTATTTTCTGAGCCCTGGTGGTTTGGTTTGTCCTTTGGATCTACAAGCTCTGGAAAAGGCTGGTCTTTCGTTTATCTTAAATATCTCTACTTCAAGCAATATGGGTGGATTTTAAAGGGAGAGAGTTTTGTGAGTCAAAAGCTATGTTTAATTATTTCTTTATTAAGGATTTAAGGACTGAGAGGATGCTCAGTGAGGGGACTTGAGGGAGAAATAAGGAAAAGTATGAAAGAGGGACAGACAGTATCAAGCCTGGAAGGCTGAGTCTCTTCCAGATAACCTGCAGGCCTATGCCCAAGGAAATGGAGTTTGACCTCCAAGAAAAATGGGTTAGCAGGTTACTTGTACCTTCCTGGGCATGAGGGAAATACCAGGAATTCTCTCCAGCTTTCCACTGCCTGTTCTGAAGAGAAGTACTTTGTCTTGAAAAAAACCTCAAGAAACAGTGAGGTGTCACCATTGCAGTGCCCTGGGCTGGTTAAGGGAGTTGTTACAAAGCCAAGGGAATCTTCTCCTCTTTCTTAGCATTCAAAGAACCACTTGTCTTTTAGAGAATATCAAACACACTACCTTTTTCCAGGCTTTGGAGCTCTTTTTGATCTTCCTTTCATTGCTCACCTGCCTTTTGTGGCGCGGATGGCCGGGATGTGCTCGGCTGGGTGCACGGTAACATCCCTGGTGACCCGTGCCAGGCCAGCAGAGCAGAGCACGGGCCAGGAGCACGGCAGCTCCAAGCCAGGCTCTTCCCACGCCCTGAGTTCAAAGGCAGGATGAGGGCAATTAGCCAGGAAAACCAGAGTGAGCCACCACATCCGAGATACGGGAGATACGCGTGGGACTTCCTGCCCTGCAGGCTGGGGTCACCCACTGGGTCTCCTCCTAAAACATGCAGGCTTCTTGGAAATGCCCCTCTCAGTCCTTTCTCCTCATGTTTTTGTTTGTTCAGCAGTGCTGGCCTGTGGTATATTCATATTGAATCTGTTAGCTTGAGTATTTCTATGCAGTCATAAAAGCAAATGGCTCCAATACATCTTGGCAGATGTTGAACTTTGTCCTTTCAAATAAACCAGGCTGTCCCTGCTGAGGTACTGCATTGAGGGCACTGGGAATTCATCTCTCATTCATCTCCTTGTAGGTCATGGTGCTGCTAGCAGGTAATTAAATTAATCTGCAATCAAAAGTACACTGGGAGAAACCAAAAGGAAATTCCTTTTGCATTTCTTCTGTTGTCATTCTGTTCCCAGTTGTGATCACCTTATGAAGGCTGAAAGGAGATTGAAAAATGCAGGTTACTGTTTTATAGTGTTCCTTTGGAAACATACTGAGAAACTCCTAACATGTTACTCTCTTTTGCTGTTTCAGGAAGCTGAAGCACTGGCCAAGCAGCAAGCATGAATTTCAACTGCCTTAAATGTCTGTAAAGGGAATTTCCACAGCTTTTTATAAAATAGTCCAACTGTCTCTGCTTCAAGAAATGTAGATGTGATTTCTAACATTTGATTGGTGCTTGCAGCATTCACTGTCCGTAACACAAATTGAACACAGGATGGAAATGGGAATTTCAGGGTAGGGAGCAGGAGTGGGCTCTGATGGAAGCTGAAGCAATCAGACATGAATGAGTTACATTTAGTTTAAACTGTCCTGGCAATTCGTCAATTTTGTGTAAACTTAAAGAAACTATTTTAGTACTAAAAATGCAGATGTGTTTTACCTAAAGATCCAACTATTTAAACTATGGGAAACAGCATCTAAAACCTCGTCAGATACTAATTTAGTGCCTGAGTTGCCTCAGAAATGTTACTGAGTTACACAGTAAATTTTCAGTGTCTTTCCTGGTTTCAGATGAATTTGTAGGTGGTACTGTGTTCTTTAACCATTGTAGTCACTTTGGGAAGTTGTTTGTCTTCTGTAGAATGGATATTTAAGGTTTGTATTGTTACACACTGTACAGGTGATAAAACCCTCAGCAGTCCCCACGTATTTCTCGTTGAAGTGATCTGTGTGGGCTCTTTGGACAAAAAGGGCAGTGGACACAGGTCCCTCACAGCTGCCTAAGCACGAGTGATGACACATCTGGGGCAAGATTCAATGTTGCAAACAAGCCAAAACAGCCAGAAATGGCCTTTCCTTACCTGTGTAAGGGTGACAGCCTTTAATGTATTTCTCTACAAAAATACCAGTTCACACTGCTTAGAGCATTAAACATCTCACTGCATGTTCAAGTAGCCATTAGGTTCATATAGTATTTTTTCAAATGAGGAAATAAATGTTTGACTAGCAAAAGTTATTGTAATTAAGCAAGACTTCTTTTTGTTTTAAGGTTTAAAAACTTCATTTCCATTCTTGTTGCCATATCATAAAGCTATTACAGGAATTGCAAATCTCTCAGTGTCTTGTGTGGGTGAATTTACCACGTGCAATATTAACCTGTGTGTTCTCCCAGTGCTCATGAGAGAACCTGTAATGCCTGGCCATGTTTTAATTCCTGATTTATCATTTTGGGAGCCTGGGAAGCAGTTGGAAGCTTGTGCTTACAAACGCAGCACAGGATCATGAGGCAGAGGGATGGATGGATGGATGCTGCCTTACCTTAAAAGGTTAACACACACACAACTGTGCTTTTCTCTTAACAGCTTTTGTCAGGAATTACTGCAATTCTGTGAAATTTAAGATCTTTTGGGGATGGAAGTTTGGTTATCTTTTAAATCCACCATCAGATTTTTGTTGTTCACTATGATTTCATCTTTCTGACCGAGACTGTTTTTCTCTCCTAATACTGGCCGAATCTTTCTGTGTCTAAATTCCTGCTCAAGTTTTTGGGAACTGTGGAATACTAAGTGAAGTGTGGTGAGGAAAGTGGGATTTGACACACCAGCCTCTGTACCCACACCAGTTTGCTGTGCTTCCTGTGCAAGTTTGGTGAATTACAGCCATTATTTTGGAGAAGCTGTAATTAAAAGTAGCTGCCAAATTCTGTCAGTTCAGTGACCCAAAACATTCTGAAACGAGGTCAATCCCTGTCTCAACGGTCAAGAAAATTGCCAAGTTTAAGAAAGCAAAGTCACTGCCCTCGTGTGTCCCCCCCTTGCCATATGGGAGCGTTCAAACCGTGTCAGCATTCCTAAGGCAGCTCTGGTGAGCCAGGCTGAATGATTCCTTTGTCCGGGGAACAAGGCACCGACACAAACTGAAAATATCGAAAATCTCTTTGTTGTGTGTGTAAAACTTGAGTTTTTTGATGCAGATCTCTTGCATGACTTTAGGAGTGCCAGGAATCTGTTACCTCTGTGCTGGTTTTCTGTTTCCATGGGTGCAAGAACTGAATTTGTTCTTTTCTTTCTTATTTTTTTTCCTATGTAGAAAGCAGGCATTGAGGATTTAACCTGTATGTTAACCATTCCTGTATCATTCCAATAAAGCTGTTTTAGAACACTTTCTCACTCCATGACTTGCTTGCCTGTTTTGTTCACAGTTTAAAGTTTGAAGCTAAAAGAAGTGAAATTTTCAGATGAAAATACTGCTTTTTAGAAATCCAGGATTTAAACAACATCAGGGATCTGCTGCTGCGGGTGAAATCTGCTGGGTTGGATCTCACCTGTTGCAGCTAATGGGATGTAATTACTAACTGGGATTTAATTTAGGATATGCCTACCCAAAATAGTGTGTCAAGGTTTGGGTTATTTCCTTATTATCCTGCTTTCCCACTCATTCCCCAGGGCAGGGCCGGGTCGGAAGTGGCCGGGACACAGCAGCTGCTGCCACGCTCAGAGCTCACCCACCCTCCCCTGCTCGTTTACAAACTGTAATTAATTAGCTTTATGCTGCTCACAGCACGGAGCTGTGCTGTTTTATATTTGTGTTGCCACAGGGCAGCGCAGGATAAATTTTAAACTAAAACTTCACTCACACCTTCCCAGTTTGCTGGGTAGATCAGCAGGTAGCTCCTCCCTGCTTCACGTGCTGAATTCTGCCCCACCTGCGAGATCTGCAGAGTCACAGAAACGACATCCTCTGCCTCTGACCTGCCTTGGGATTCACCCGAATTCCAGACTTCAGTTCACATCCTCTGGAGGAAAACAACAACCTGATCTTTTTAGGAGTGGGTGGTAATTTTTACAAGATCAGCTTCTGTGTGAGCAGCTAAAGCACAGCCAGGCCCCCTGGGGCACAGGATGCCTTCTCGAGGGGATTATGGCTTGTCCCTCACACTTGTCCTGTACAACGGCTCCATGGGATGGGAAAAGGGCCGTGAATGCCATTTCTAAATTGTAATGAATCCCATTTACTCCCCCTGTGTATCCACTCCACTTGTGCAACTCAGAAAAATCGCTGCTTTCCTTGGTTTTTTTTTCCTTTTTTTTATTAAAAAGTCTTAAAACTCCAGTTGTTATTCATTAATGTAAAGCTCAATGAAAATTGTTTCCCGAAATCTTTAAAAACCAAACTCCACATGTGCATGCCATGTGTGACATCTTTCCCTACACCAGATTGCCCAGATCCTAATCCCATGGCACAAATAAATCATTCCCAAATCGTGACCTTTTACTGAATTTCCTGCAGAAATATTCTGTGATTTACCCATATTCTGTGATCTCGGTAGAATGTTTTAGATTGGAAGGTTCTTCATGACAGTTTTGAAGTTTATTATTAAATATTTTGGACTGTATTGGTAAACTTGCGGAAATGTGAAAGGATTTTAAAAATTGAGGTGACCAAGTAGAAATTGCTGGATTACTACAGGTAAGCACCGTAGTGAGTACTGAGTATGCAAAATACATATATTTAGTGGAAAATACATATATAGTACAAAATGTATGTGTTGTATTCATGAAGTATCAGACTTGGCCCTGTATATCTTGTAACATGAATATATACTAAATCATTATATTATTGTATGTGTTTATTTATAAATATACACATACACAATATAGCAGTGTGTAGTTCTTACATATTGTAATTCCTTATAGTAATTCCTTCTCTCACAGATTATTTTATTGAAGATATCATCAGGAACTTGGCCGTTTATTCATTTTAGTTTGCTCAGCATTTCAAAATCCCTAATGAAACCAGCACATCATTAATCCAAGGCACTATAATTCCCACGTGGCCTCAGCTCTTCCCTGAACCCTGTGTTATTTTGTGTTAACACGAAGCGAGGCGGATCAGACACATTTCACAGCCAGCACCGCCCGCGCTCCGCCCGGCCCGCCGTGAGGGGCCGCAATGGCGGCCGGGCCCGCGCCGCCGCCGCCGCGCGCGTTGCTGCGGCAACCAGCAGCCAGTCAGCGGCCGGGGCGGGCCCTCCCCACCTTTCTATTGGGCGATACAGCTGTCAATCAACTCTAAGCACCGCCCCTCTTCTACTTAAGCCGCGGCTGAGGGAGCGCGCGGGGTGTGTGAGTGGTTCCTCGGGAGCTGGGGCTGGGCTCGAGTGAAAATCGCTTTGAAATGGAAATGAAGGGCTCACAACAGCTGTGCTTAGGAAAAAACCCCAACATGAAACCTTTCCAACCAGTCGATACCTATTTATGTGCATGCAAAGTACACAGCCTGTGCTGAAAGAAGGGACTTGGTTTACATGGAGGCATAGTTCATACAATATCATTTAGTGTGGTAGTATTTATTTCTCCATATATGAATGATATCATAAGAGTAATTTTTAATGCTTTTTCAATATGTATTCAGCTCTGGATCCTGACATCCTTGCCTTGCTGTTTATCCTAACTGCGATCTGTGCTCAGCTTCTGAACTAAAAAACTGTGGTTCAATTTCGTTCTGACTTTATTTTTTTAAATAAAAGGGAATTTCTTTTTGGTGAGATCTAATTGAGAGAATACATTTATTTCCTTGGATAGTGATGCATTTAACACCTGAATTCCAGACTGCTTTGGGTCTGGAAGGGATGTTAAAGCTCATCTCATTCCACCCCCACCATGGCAGGGACACCCTCCATGGATCGGGCTGCTGGGTCTGAAATGGAAGCTGATTTGCTTTTAATCACTGCACACAAATTACCTGACTCGATTTCTTCCTCTTTCTCTGTTACTTTTGTGTCCTGTCGAAATGGCTGCACAAAATTTCCAGCTGCAGCTGGCACTAATTGCAAGATTGTCGAGGTTTAAAATACTTGGGATTGGACCTGTCCTTGTTCCTGCCCACCAAGACTGTGGGCAGTGACTCTGCTGGAGTCCCAGCCACACCTTCTGTGCAGAAATTGCTCGTATAAGATGATTAAAGATGAGGTAATTTTGAAGAGCTTTTTAATATTAAATGACTTTTATATAAATTTGGTGGGGAGTAAAACTAGCTTTCATTTTGCCTCATAAAAACTGAAGTTTTTTACGAAATACAGGAGAAAAGGAGGGAAGTGAGGTAATTTCACAGACTTCATTGAACCTTATATGGCCGGAATTACTGCAAACCTAATTTCTAAGGCACAACATGATTTCCCACTGACAGGGGACAGGGTTAGATTGGATATTGGAAAGAAATTCTTCCCTATGAGGGTGGGGAGGTCCTGGCAGAGGGTGCCCCATCCCTGGGAATGTCCCAGGCCAGGCTGGACAGGGCTTGGAGCAACCTGGGTTAGTGGAAGGTGTCCCTGAAATGGCAGGGGGGGCACTGGATGATAATTTGTGTCTTGCTCCTGCCATTAAACACTGTCTTTTTAGAATCTTTTGTGTTGTACTTAGATGAGATTGAGCTTCTGCTTCACTGGGGTTTTTTTTATCTTGTGGGGAAAAGGAAATTTAGAGAAGGCATCAACAGAAAACTCTTCAGACTCTGTGGGCTGGATCCTGTGCTGAGGGGAGGGAGGGGTGGCTCAGGGCATGAGCTTGGCTTCAGCTGGAAGAGGACACCTCAAACCACCACGGGAGCACCTGGGACGTGCCAGAGGTAATTTCTGAACCCCTAAAGAGGAGGTTTGGTCAATGAGCAACACGATTGTGCAGAGCTGTCCTTTGGCTCCTGCTTTCAGGCCGGCACATCGTCCCGTTTGCATGTGGCAGACACAGGGTATTTCATCACAATCCGGGTGAAAGGAAGTTGCCAGCCTCTTTCCCATCACTGGCAAGTCACAAGACTCTAAATTTAGCTGCCTGTTTCCAAAGGGGAAGTGGTGTAAGTCCACAAATCAGCTGAACAGCACCGAGCTCCTGCCAGTGGAGGTGTTGGTGGAATTCGGTTCCGATTTTGCCCTGCCCGGCGCAGCCCTGACCCTCTGCTCCTTCCCTGCGCCCCGTTCTGGCTGTCAGCAGCTCCTCAGCATCACACTGTGGTCAGGAACATCTCAATTCATTTTCCAACATCCTGTTTCAGACGTAGCCCACTCTCTGTGTTCAAAAACCGCGCCCTCTCCCAGCGGGATCACTTCTGTTTTGTGAGTTGAAACCCCCGGGGAACTGCATCATGAGTGCGTCAGGCTTTTTCTGCACAGACAGCAGTGAGGAGAGGGTGTGCAACCATCTGCCCCCTCCCAGCAGCTGTAGCAGGAGAGCTCTGGGCTCGGGGAAATCCACCTCGGACCTGACTGGGCTTGGTAAGTTGGGCTTCTGTGCCTTTTTCTTTTCCTTATGCTTTGTTCCAGAGCAGAGGAATCACTTATTTTATTCTGGGGACACCAGCTTTTCCAAGATTACTGTATTTTAGCTCTGCATGAGCTCTTTCAAAGCAAAAAATCAAAATTTATCAGCAGGTAAGGACCTGGGTACCCTGAGGTCTTACAGACCAGGGTAAGGACCTGGTTACCCATGTCCTACAAGGCACAGAGCATTCCAAATTCCGTGGATCTTTAGCAAGATTTAGACTGCAAATTCTTCTTTCTTTGGATATTGGTTTATCAAGTCCCTTAAAATGCTTAAGAAAGTGTTGCCCTGCTTTTTACATATGTGACTCTGTAGATAACCAGGTCTGCTGCCTGTCCCTACCTGCTTTGGCCTCGAAATTCCAGTGTTCCTTTCAGCTTCAGAGAGGGAACTGTGTCACAAAAATAAAAAAAACAAACACTTGTGCTGTGCCAAATTTTGTGGGAAAGGTGAAAATTTCCATCTCTCAAATAACTGAACTTTTAGACTGTCTCCTGGAGGGAGCACTGGGATTGAAAAGTGACCCATTGTAGTGAGTTTGAAATACACCAGGGTGTAGGGGCATGGTGAAAAGTGTGGAGCCACAAGCACAGTTTGGGTGTGTGGATACTTCAGTTATGCAGAGATTGAAAGGACATTTGAAGAACTGAATGATTTTCTTATGTTTATATTTCCCATTCCCCCATAAGAGCAGTGGCTCAGGTCAGACCCTTAATGTGGAGATTCCCATTGATTTTAACAGCGAGTAAATTGGAAAGGGATGCTATGGAATCATTTAGTGTAGTAAATTATTTTGGGACACTTCTCTCTTGACTATTACCACCACTGGGAAAGGCAAATTAACTATTTATATCTTTTAAGTTCATCATTAAGAGGGACTCTAAACACATTTGATCTGCATTTTGAATACAGTTTTATTATATTTGCAGAACTCTCAGTTTCTTTTAAATCTCCTTGTCACCTCACAGGAGTGCTCAAGTCAGAAATACCTTTAAATATGAATATAGCCTTTATTTCATTTCTATGTTACCTCTTTAGCTCTTGGAAATGGTTGTCTTTTAGTGGAAAACATTGATTAATTACTGATGGTGTTGATAAAGACAAGTAAAACGATTTTGCTGATTTTTACAGCTGGTAAAGCACAATCTGTCTCAAGTAGCCACGATGCAGAAGAGACCTGGGAGCAGAAGAGATCATCCAGATGAAGCAGCTGAATAAAGCCCTTCCTGTATCTTCAGAATGATTTTTGTGGATATGGTAAAGAGGAAAAGCATGCACTTTAATGTTTGCTAAAAATGAATGCTTGAGAGAGAAGGAAAAATCACTGTCTTTGTGAGAAGTGCACTGTTCATTAGTAATAATAATAACAACAACAATAATAATATAATTATTCTATAATAGTTGTTGAGTAATAGTTGTTATATTGTGCCTGTCTTTCCATCCCAGGGCTCCATGGAACTCTGGTGATCTCTGTGGCTCACACTTGTCACCATGCTGGCAGAAGGCATCCTAACGAGGCTCATCTATAAAGAAAGCTGTCAGCAAGACAAGCCCCGCAAATCTCCTGCATCCCAAAAGGCTAAAGAGGGAATCTGGAGACAGAAACTTGTAGACATCCCCAAAATTAAAGGTTTTGCTGATGGATGTGAGAAGTGGGAGGAGATCTCTGCCAGAAGCAGCGAAGTGGAAGCCGGGAGCAGCCCCCGATGGGGATCCATAGGAAAGGAGCCCGCAGAAGATCAGGAAATGCTGGTTAAAGGAACTGCAACCCCGGCTTTACATATCCCCAGGAGTGGAGTAAGCCTAGACCAGGTGGATTTGTACAGATCCTGGCCATGCAACAGCATTTACCAGAACTATCCTGACCTGCAGATCGGGGGGGACCGTGTGGGGGCCCACACGTGTGACTCGGGCTGTGTTCTGGACCACGTGTGTGAGGAGCTCCCCGACGGCCCCGTCCTGCTCTCCATAGACATCCCCCTGGGGCAGTCCCCTCCCTGTGAGCATCCTGAAAAGCCCAGGGGGATGTCCCTGCCTGGAGATGAAGCTGGAGAAAGGAGCCTTGTGCTCAGTGAGGAGCCCCTTTCCAACTCCACACTCAACAAGTACATGGAAGCCAAAGTGGCAGAGCTCTACAAACAGTTTTTTGAAGAAAGCCTGGCCAGGTGTGGTTCCATAAGAAACCTCCTCACCTGCAGCTGGATAAGGAACAGCCTGGACCAGATAAGTGTTCAGATCTCCCAGGAGCAGAACATAGAAACCTCCAAAGCCAGAGGAGCCCTCTTGCACTCGTTGGCTTTGTTCAGCTCCCGCAATGCTCCCAACAGGAACAGCTCGGAGTTCAGCACCCCAAACCTCCAAATCTCCAACACAGGGGGTGCAAAATGCAGCTGCAGGATGGAATTCACATCCTGACTGATGTGAATTCCATCAGCTCAGGACAGGGATGGGATTCGGGTATGAATGTTTCACTCTATGGATTTGGTTGGGAAATGGAAACATTTGCACACTACACTTGTTCTAATTAATATTTTAAGTCTTAAACCCCTTTGGTAGCAGGGGAAGCAAAGGTCACTGTTTTCTGTTTTCTAATGGAGAATTTGAAATTAATTTCTCTCCAAAATACTGGTTAATCATGTTTTAATAATATATAGAAAATCATAGATTTGTTAAAGTTGGAACTGACCACTAAGATCATCAAGTCCAAGCATCAAACCAGCACCACTAAATCATGTCCTCAAGTGCCAATCCACACATAAAAGCATTAATTTTCTGCAAAATCAGCAAGCAAAGATGACTGCAGCATTCCTGAAAAAATAGGGCATTTGGAAATCTAAATGCAGATTTTTCTATGGAAATACTGTTGTTTAGCTCTCAAACACATTTTCTCCCCTTGCTCTTGCTTCTCAGCAAATATTTCAGCTGGAAATTATTCATTATGTCACCACTGTAAAATGATAGATGAATTGGACTGTTACCTGCTCTGCAGAAGTTTTTTCTAATAAAGTTTTTGTTGGGTGTTTTTGCTTATGGTTGGGGATTTTTTTGTTTGTTTGTTTTAATCTTTATTTCTTGGGCATTTCTTAAAATCATCTCTGAACTCAAAGAAAATATCAGCAGGATTGAGAAGAGTCTGTTCCTGAGGAAAAGTGATCTGAGTGATCTCTTCTCTCCTGATTAAACAGGGAAGGCTAATTCCTGATAAGGGAATAAATTAATAAATCACACTCATAAACATCCAAGACCTAAATGGTCATTGCCTGATCCAAAATTCCCACTGACCTTGGTGCAAGGAGTGTAAGCAATGCTGAATCTCATCCTTGCTTTCTGGGAGCATGAGAGCAAAAGGATGATTTGCTCCCATATGCATTGCCCTAATTCCACGTGTGCCTCATTCATCTCCTCAGCATCCAAAATCAAGCCAGGAGTCCTTTGGAAGAGGCCAAATGACTTCGTTCATTTCCAGAGGATTCCAGAGTGGGCAGAGCTCTCCAGATTTCCATGGTGGAGGTGCAGAGAACAATTTCACCGAGGGTGAGAGGGGAAATATTCCAGAGGGCAGCAGTGGCCAAAGGCTTTGCAATGACCCCTGGCAAGCAGTGCTCTGTGCCATTTGTGCTGCCGTGCCCCAGCCCCTGCTTCCCCCGGGATCACTTTAGAGTTCAAGCTGAAGTCTGGAGAGAAGTTAATTGCCTGAGGTTCTTCCTCAGGAAACGGGGAAGCCGGAGGTTAAACCTGAGCTCCAGACTCGGGGGGTTTTCTGTCCTTCCCAGCGCTGAGGAATGTGTTGGAGGAGCCCCTCTCTGCTCTGCTGCTCCCCTCAGCCCCAGCCCCAGGGGTTACAGTCCAAGGATCAGCAGCAGTGGGAGAATCCCTGATGGATCTGCTGCTCCATCCCCGGGACAGAAATGGGGCAGCAGAAGGGCAAACACAGAAATAATGAGAGTTCGGCAAAACCTGAGGTTATTGCGAAGTTGTGTTCACCCCATCCCTTCTCAGGACTGGTTTCAGAGCTCGTTTTTAAATTTATTTTATTAAATATGTGGGCAGTTTTAGCTAGAATGAAAATAAAACCATGTAACAGCAGTGTTTGGAGGAAAATAGGTGATTTGGATCACCTCAATGACATGTGTTTTCACAGCACAAATGGAGGTGCAGTTAAATGCACATTGTTAATGTAAAGCACATTGTATTTTATTGATTTTTTGTAGTTTTGCCCATGGAAAAATGTTGTCCATGTGCTTTCCCCCCCAGCATTTGTCAAACTGGTTTGATCCATAATTTAAGTAACTTCTCAAAATTCATTTCTCTCTGTGGGAAGAAAGATGTTGCTGCAGAATACATTTTACAGGGAAAATCTGTTAATTTCTAAAAAGATGAGATAAATACATTTATTACTAATTAAATACTATTTTAATTCAATTGTATTTTAATTGACATGTTGTAATCCATGACTTGCTTTGGATTTATTTATATTTGGGAGATGCTAAGTCCCATTATGAGTTTGAGTAAAACTCCATCAGCTGCGCTGGAGCTGTGCCCGTTTTCTCTGGGAGGAAAAATGCCTCAGTGAACTCAAATTCCATGGGGAAAATCCCTGGAAAGGTGCTTTTCCAGCCCGCTGAAGGACAGCTGGATTTCATTACAGAGGAAAGCAGTGCCATATTTAACAGGGCAGACATCCATGGCCAGATTCTGCCTGGAGTTGATTTTTATCCACATGCCAGAAAATCTGATGTTGGAGGAGAAATGCTGGCAGGGAATTTTTCCTTTGGTATCCAGCTCTCATTCTGTGTTCCCACAGAGGAATATTCACCAGGTCCTGGGACTCTGTAGTTAAATTTCTGCAGTTAATCCTGTAGTCAGGATGTTCCCCAGCCTGCCTCCGTGATGGGAATAAGCCCCTCTAGAAGGTGACTTCATCCACCTGGAGGATAATTGGGAATTTTACACATTAACAATTTTTCTGAGGTTTATTAAATAGTCAGATGGTGATATCTAGTGGTGGTTTCCTTTAGTACCTTCCAGGTCAGGATTTCCAGAGCTTTACATCCATTTTGCAATGAAATCTCAAAGCCCATCTTTCTCTGGAGGGAGGATTATTTCCCATGAAAAGGATGCCCGGGTGTGCAGAACAACACTTCCATCAATTAATGTTCTATTCCAGTTAAAATCAAGGAGGACTTAAATCTGGAAGGCCAAACCTTTCCCTTTGGGACTAAAAATTCTGACTGATGATCAGAAAAATCTCAAACACTAAATATCTGCATTTTCCATTCATCTCTTTTAATCAGGAAAAAAGCCATTTGCATGTTAAACAAATGAAACTAAATATGAGTGGCTTATATTTTCACCCAAAATGTAAAGTATTAATCTACTTTTAATGGACTGAAATCTGCTTTTTAGCAGAATGTTCTTTCTTGCTCTCCACTGGTTTGTATGTGGCATGGCAAAACTGATTTTTTTCTCTCTGTTTTGCTCCTGTTTCACATACAGGTTTCAGAAATTCAGATATTTGATTGTAATTAACCTAATTTTCTTTTTCTTTACCAGAATATCCTCACCACTTAATCCTTGCCTGCTTTTCCTTTGAGTTCATTTATTTGTGATAATCCCATAAATCTGTTGGGAATATAAATCACTTGTGAGGGTCAGTGGTCGTTTGGTAAATGAGTGCCCAGGTGCTAATGAACCTTCCACACCCACATCCACCATCCTGGCTCCCTTCTGGGGGGAAATAAAAGGGTTTAGTGTGGAGCTGTGAATCCCAAAAGGTTGAAGATTTTCCCTTTTCCATCCTGTTCCATGCAGGGGTTGTGGCTATTCCCCTTCACTTGTGGGCTGTGCTCTTGGGAAGGCAAAGAAATCTGGAGGAATATTTGATGGACTGGAGCAAAGTGGGGAGAGATTTGTGTGTGGAGCTGAATTATTGAAACTTGCACAAAATGTGTTGGGAATCCTGTGTGGTCTATGTCCATCAAGGCTTTGTTTTCCTTGAGGAGCTTGTTTGGGGCTGTCTTTGGAAGAGAAAATCTGTTGCTGTTTTTTCAGCCTTTTAAACTGCAATGCCTTTGGGAGCAGGGTGGCATCTCCCCACTATTGAGGGGCCTTATTTGGTGGTGTTCCTGAAAGAAAGGTGAGCAAGGAGCTTCCCCTGGAGAAGGGAAACTGCAGGACCTTGAGGAGCTGGGCCTAAAACCAGCCCCAGAAGAAGAGCTGAGACTCACAGGAGTTTTCTGTGTCCCACCACTGCTGCTCCTCCCTGAGGGTGAGTGGGAACAGCACCTTTCCTGAATGTAGCTCTGGTTGGGTTTAGCTGAAATATGGGCTCTGGGCTCCGTGGAACTTTCTGGGAATATCAACTCCATTATGGAGCCAGGCTGGGAGAGGTGGGGGGCTCNTGCACAAAATGTGTTGGGAATCCTGTGTGGTCTATGTCCATCAAGGCTTTGTTTTCCTTGAGGAGCTTGTTTGGGGCTGTCTTTGGAAGAGAAAATCTGTTGCTGTTTTTTCAGCCTTTTAAACTGCAATGCCTTTGGGAGCAGGGTGGCATCTCCCCACTATTGAGGGGCCTTATTTGGTGGTGTTCCTGAAAGAAAGGTGAGCAAGGAGCTTCCCCTGGGGAAGGGAAACTGCAGGACCTTGAGGAGCTGGGACTAAAACCAGCCCCAGAAGAAGAGCTGAGACTCACAGGAGTTTTCTGTGTCCCACCACTGCTGCTCCTCCCTGAGGTGAGTGGGAACAGCACCTTTCCTAAATGTAGCTCTGGTTGGCTATAGCTGAAATACGGGCTCTGGGCTCCGTGGAACTTTCTGGGAATATCAACTCCATTATGGAGCCAGGCTGGGAGAGGTGGGGGGGCCTCTGGGGAGGGCTCAGAGCCCCTTCCAGTGCCTGAAGGGATTCCAGGAGAGCTGGAGAGGGACAAGGACCCAGAGTGACAGGACACAGGGAATGGCTTCCCAGGCTAGAGGGCAGAGTGAGATGGGATATTGGGAAGGAATTGTTCCCTGGGAGGGTGGGCAGGCCCTGGCACAGGGTGCCCAGAGGAGCTGTGGCTGCCCCTGGATCCCTGGCAGTGCCCAAGGCCAGGTTGGATGGGGCTTGGAGCACCCTGGGACAGTGGGATGTGTCCCTGCCTATGGCAGGGGGTGGCATTGGATGGTTTTTGAGGTCCTTTCCAACCCAAACCAATCTGTCATCCCGTGATTTTTTAAATCTTTTCTCCCTTTCTCCTCACGCTGATGCAGGAAAGGTTTTCTTGCTTCTTACTCCTGTGTTGGGACACAGAGGCTTTGCTTTCCTGGGCTCTGATTTGCTATTTAGAGATCCTTGATCTTCCTCAAAAAAGTTTCTAATTTTGTGCAATAATATAATTTCTTAATCTGCTGTGTTACTGATTTTTGTTCTCATTCCCCATCTATAGTGATTACACACTTCTGCTCCTTTGCAAAATTTCCAAGGCCCATGGACCATTTATTCCCCTTCTCTATTGCTCAACTGTACAAAGTTGATATTTCAATAATTAATTACTAACCTGAGAGGTAACAAAAGTTAACAAAGATGAGTGAGATAACACCCAGACCTGCTGTCACTCTTTTTTATTTTAAGTTGTGTTGGTTCTTTGTTTCAAGTGAGTGAGATTTATAAACGTAATGGAATAGGGAACAGAATTGCAAACAGATTTCCTGGAGATCTTGCCTTGATGTTTTAAACTACCAAATTTTGTTCCTCTTTCCTGGTGGCTGAATTACAAAGAAACTCTTTCCTGGAATAGGAAGCAAAAGCATTCATGTTAAATTTATACAAATCAGAGTGTGAGATGCTGTGTGTGGGTATTGGTGCTGGTGTTTGCATGCTGGGAGAGGCCTCGAGCACAGCTCCCTTTGCTGCCAGGCTCTGCTCCAGCTCAGCCATCAAACAGCAAGGACAGGTCACTGATCACAGGCAAATGGCTTGGGGACAGTTTTATTGAATGTTTTTATATAACAAAGACATCCTTGGAAATAGTGACTTGCTTATGTTTATGCCATGGAGAGAAACAAAAGGCTGCATGCAGCAGGTAGAAAACTCCAGGGAAAGTGTGGATTTCTCCTGACAGTGTGTGGGACCAGAGTGTGGTGTCCTGGGGGCAGCTGATAAATGGGAACTGATCTCCACACTGAGATGAAACCCAGGAATTAAAAATCCCAGATCTCACTAGAAAGGAGGCAGAATGTGCTCACACCTCTGCTGAGACGCATTCTTTTAACTCTGTCCTTATCAATATTCCAGCTGCTCAATGTAATTTGGTTCGAATTCTCCTGGAACTCAGATTTTTTGACGGGAGCCACTGATGCTGTACTAAACCTCTGGGTGCCCACGAGGCTCCCCAGCCCCCTGCAGCACCCAGTTACTTCTCAGTGGCCCCTGGCCTGTGATGTGCTGGCAGAGCCCACGTGGTGGCCTGGGGGTTCCCGTTCCTGCTGTGGGCGAGATCCTTCCCAGAAGGGGAAGGGGGATGAGGGGCTGGGAGGTTTTTCAGGGTAAGCGGAAGAACAAAAATTTAAAAAAAAGGTTTGCTTCTAGAAAAGGGCCAAAGAACAACCAAAAAAAGAGGCGGTAACACTAAAATATCTCCTGGGTGCTCCCAAATATCTGTCCCAGAGGTCAGCAAGGAGGACTGAAGGGTTTCCTTAGGGAAAGCCAAGAGTTCCCTCAGGGATAATCCACCATGGTGCCTGTGGGGCTGACCACCTCCTGTGGAATGTCAGAGATGCAGAAATGTCACGTTTTTATTGCAGGAGCCTGAATTTTGGTCACTGATATCACATCCCACAATAACTCTGTTCTTCTCCCAGTCTTCCTCATTCCACCAGGAGCAAGGTGCCTGTCAGCACAATTGTGGGGATCCAAACCCAGCCTGGGGACTGAAAAATGTAGGAAGGAGCATTACATTAGAGGAAAAAATGAAAGCCTGTCCATAAACATCGGCTCAAATGGTGCTCACATGAAAAAGTGGATCAATAATATCAATAGCCATTACCAGAGGAACAGCACAAATCCTGTTATCATAGAACTTTGGAAAAACATTTTGTCTTTGGCTTTTGGCTTATTCGTAGCTAATATATAACAAACTTGGTCTTAGAGGGTCTTTTCCAACCTCAATGATTTTATAGGATAGCTTTCTTTGGAAAACAGAGCATATTTTAAAATTATCCCCCCTGTTGACCTTCCTCAAATTCTGTCCCAGCTCTGTTGGGTTTTTTTTTTCTGGTTCCATTATTAAATAAATATAGATTCTACACACAAAATCAGTTTCCAGGATGCTGTTGAACTCCCCACTGCAAGGCTTTTTCTCCCTTCAAGATGCAAACATTTTGTTTTTGGCTTAAGGCAAGTATAGGTGAGCATTACTCAAACTCTTGCTTTTTTTTGCAAGAATAGCAAAAGACAAAATGGATCATTTGGGGATGAAGGGAATGGGAGGTTGGCAGAAATCCTTTCCCATGCTGCCAAATAGAACAAGTCCTCAAACCTTTAACACCCAATATTTCAACAGAGAGAGGAAAATATGATGGTTTGGGATGTGAGCCCAGGCTCAGAGCTCCTTCCATTGCTCTTCCTCTGGCTAAATAATTCCTTAATTACTTCTTAATTGCTGTGAAGAGCACTGTTCTCCCTTCTTCAGAGAAATGAGTGATTTCTTGTTAGATATTAAGAAGAAATCCCTCCCTGTGAGGGTTGTGTGGCCCTGGCACAGGTTTTCCAGAGAAGCTGTGGCTGCCCTGGAAGTGTCCAAGGGATGGAGCTTGGAGCAACCTGGGATAGTGGGAGGTGTCCCATGGATGTGGGGTTGGAATGGACTTTAAGGTCCTTTCCAACCCAAACCATGGGTAAAGCATTCTGATTCTATGAAATTCAGATGGACCTTGGGTACAGCAGCAAGAAGTTGCTCCTCGAGGGTATCACTGCCTCCCTCCTGTCTTCCAAAATGCATCCTCCCCTTGCTTTACAGGTGGGATGAGGAACAGGGAGCTCACGTGGTGCTGAGGCCCAGGATCTGTGTCCTGGGCCCCCACAGCTCCCAAGTGGGTCACCAGCCTGTCACTGGCACTCGATTTTGGTGTCACTTAGGCGGCTGAAGGGAGCAAATGGGCCATCGATCCGTCTGGCAACAGCCCCAGGCCGTGGATTTTAATCACCAGTGTTCTTTGGGTGAAGTTTGTGCCTCTTGAAACATCATCAACGTAAATGAAGCTTTACAATGGAGGAATATGACCCAATATGTTTTTTTCTCAACTGTTTTATTAAAATCTGTTTAACTCTGGCAACTACCTTTATTCTTCCGTTATTCCAACTATTCTGAGCAACTCAGTTTTTGATGCTGTTTTCAGGAAGATGAGGAGGACTTTCCCTGTTAATCTTTTTTATAGGAAGCTTTAAATAATTGTAGAGCCTTATTTTTCCTACACAGTTGCCCTTCATTTCTGCAGCTCTGTATTTAGCCAAACAAACTGGGTGATTTGCTTGTTTTACCTAATGAAGTCTGATTTCCAGTAATGTTTGTGTTGTGTTCTTTGTGTAGAAATCCGGAGTGATGGAGCTGTTTTGGGATGAGGTTTTTTTATGGGACCTCTTTTGTCAAGTCTGTCTATTCTAATAGCAGTGAAGATTGTTTTTGCCCTCCAAGAGAGGGAAAAACTCCCTTGTGAGGGACTGGGAGCCAAGAGTTGGGACTAAAATGTGACTTGTACCATTGGTTTGAGGGCATGCGAGGCATTTCCTCAAGGAAGCATCCACAGGAGGAGCCCCTATTTGGGCTCGTGGAAAAGTGCCACTCTTCAGTGGGATCTCCCAGCTGGAAACTGCTGGACCAGGGAGTCTGAGGTGGAGCATTTGCTCCTCCCTTTGCAGCCTCCCCACGAGCGCCGGTGTCTCCAGCAGCGCTTCCAAGCACTCACCCAGCGCAGCAGGAGCTGCCAGCGGCTTCCAGGGCCATGGAGAGGCAGGGACACAGAGCTGCCGCTGTCCTGGCTGGGTGCTGGCTCTCCTGCAGCCTCCAGGCCCCCCGGGTGGGAGCCTTGCAGGAGCCGCTGCTGGAGGATGCGATCCTGGAGAACATCAGCTGGGCTGCCGAGGAGGCGCAGGGCAACGACTCGGCGGAGCACGCCTTCTTCTCTCTGGACTACCAGCACGTCCAGGTGCCCTTTGAAATCACCCTCTGGATCATGCTGGCATCCTTGGCCAAAATAGGTGAGGAGGATGAGGAGGGACAGGGATCCCCTGTGGGGGTGGTGTGGGCACCACTCCTCTCTGGTTTGGAGCCGGAGGTATCTTGCCAAACCCTCGGGATGCGCACGCTGTGTGCCAGAGGTGCTGCACGGGTGGAAAAAAAGTTGCATTTTAGGTTGGAAATGATGGCTTTCCATCTAGAAATTCACACCTGGGAATTGCTGTTAGGAAGAGAAACCCTGGGTTTCCAGGAGGAGGAATTTGATTTAACTGCAGGGTACTCCAAGGTTTGTGTTCGCCTTGATTTCCTCGCCAGCCACGCTCAGTGCAGGTGGTCCACTGACATCTTCATCCTAAAATGAAGATTTCTTATTCTTCTAAAAGTGCCCTGTGTCTGGCCAAGGAATAATTCCATCCATGTCCAGGGTGTTACGCAGCCTAAAATAAAATCTCTGTGCATTGATTTTCTGTGCAAGGTCATCTAAGAAAGATTTAAGTTATGCAAAGTATTTGATCTTTTTATGTTTTCCTCTAAAAAACTGGGCACAGGAAAGTGAAAATTATATAAAAATATTTTTCTCCAGGAATTGTCTTCAATTCTGTTAAATTACTGCTATAAAAGCTATTTTACAGCATTTTTTCTTGTATTTCTTTTCCTCAGAATGGAGAAGTCTCTAAGATGGGATTTGATCAGAAAGGGTCTTTTTGTCTGACTAATTTCATGTTACATAATGAGACCCTAATTCTAGTCACATGCATGAAGACATAATAATGATGAAAGATTTTTTAAAAATATTCTTGTTCTAATTAAGTTTGTTTTAATGACTTTTTCTTTTAATAACTCACCTTGTACTTGTGGTGGTTGTTCTAATGTTGGCCATTGTACAGAACAGGCTTGATTGGGCATTTTTTAGCTTTAAATGCTGCTGATTAAATACTATTAAAAGTGGACCTGTTTATAATTAATGACAAGGCTTTTTGTGATTTTTTTTTTTTTTAATTATAGAATGTACAGATGTATAGAATCTGCATTGTGTTTAAAATTAGAACTTGCTATTTCTATTAGTGCTGAAGATGGGCTGCTGACTAGATTACATAATTAATAATTCCAAATACTGTTTTATTTATGCAGATTATTACTTTTTGTTTATTACCTCAATATATCTCTCTAACCTTATGCTATGATGAAATGAGGTCTGAACAGAGAGTTATTTGAGAAAGCTTGGTATTTTCAGTAATTTTTAGATTTTCTAACCAATTTCTGAGCAACTTCAGCCCCACTGTGTGAATTTATTTGTGCTGCTCCGAGGTGTAACCTGCTGACAGTGGGAGAGTGGGGACCTTCTGAGGCTTTGGGCTGGTGGGATAACACCAGTTTTCTCTCTCCGTGGGTGCCCTCCAGGGTTCCATCTCTACAACAAGCTGCCTTCCGTCGTTCCCGAAAGCTGCTTGCTGATATTTGTGGGACTCATCATGGGGGGAATCATCTATGGGTTAAATGACAGGTCACCACCAGTGATGGACAGCGACATCTTCTTCCTCTACCTCCTTCCCCCCATCGTGCTGGACGCCGGCTACTTCATGCCCAGCCGCCCCTTTTTCGAGAACATCGGCACCATCCTGCTCTACGCGGTGGTGGGGACCATCTGGAACGTGTTTGGCATCGGCTTCTCCCTCTATGGGATCTGCCAGGTGAAAGCCTTCCGGCTGCAGGACGTGTCCCTGCTGCACAACCTCCTGTTCGGCAGCCTCATCGCCGCCGTGGACCCCGTGGCCGTGCTGGCTGTCTTTGAGGAGATCCACGTCAACGAGAAGCTGCACATCCTGGTTTTTGGGGAATCGCTCCTCAACGACGCCGTGACCGTGGTGAGGACCAGCCTGAGCTGGGGTATTTAACCTGCAGAGGATGGTGGTGCTGAGTGATGGGATGGGAGGTCTCAGCCTGCAGAAAAGGAGGCTCAGGGGAGACTTTATTTCCCTCTGTGGTTCCTTGAAATGAGGCCGTTGCCAGGTGGGGGTTGGTCTTTTCTGCTAGGGAACAGGTGACAGGATGAGAGGAAATGGTCTCAAGTGTCATCAGGAGAGGTTTAGATTGGCTCTTGGGGAAAATTTCTTCATGGAAAAGGCAGTCAGGTGTTGGCACAGGCTGCCCAGGGAAGTGGTGGAGTCACCACAGATGCAAGTGTTAAAAACTGTGTGGATGTGGCACTTGGGGACATGGTTTAGTGGTGAACATGGCAGTGTTGAGTTAATGGTTGGACTTGATTTTTGGAGGGCTTTTCCAATCTCAACGGTTCTGTGATTTCTGTTGAGGGAAAAGACATCAACAACTCCTTCTAGCTGAGGACTCCTGGTCCAATTCTCTGGCCTGAGGTCCTGGGCAGTATTCAGGTGAACTTAGACATTTTCAGGTTTCTCTTTGACTCCGTGTCTGGGGACAGAAATATCCGTGAGGGCCACAGCAGTCCCCTGGTGGGAGCCAGACCTCCTGAGCAGGAGGTGACACTGAACCAGCAGGAATCCCAGCAGTGTATTTGTTGTCATGACCACATCTGGTGAAGCTCCAGTTAACAGCTGTTTCCTTCCTTCCTTTCCCCCCCAAGGTGCTCTACAAGCTCTTTCGCTCTTTCTGTGAGATGCCAACCATCAAAAGCGTGGATGTTTTTGCCGGCGTTGGAAAATTTTTCGTGGTTGGGCTGGGAGGAGTTTTAGTGGGGCTGAGTTTTGGGTTCACTGCTGCCTTCACCACGCGCTTCACCAAGGACATCCGCGTGATCGAGCCCCTCTTCGTGTTCCTGTACAGCTACCTGTCCTACCTCACTGCAGAGATGTTCCACCTCTCCGGGATCGTGGCGTAAGTGAGGCCTGGCAGCTCCTCTCTCCAGGAATATTCACTGAATAATACCCAAAAACATTTTAAAATCTGTGTGTGACGAGGAGCAGGGCCCTCTCCAAGTGTCGCTCTGTTTCCCAGATTGCACATCCATGGTGATGGTGGATTTATGTTAAGTTGTTGAGGAATGTTTGTTTGAGCTCCATGGTTTTTGTTTGGAAAGGCTGGATGTTCCAACAGTGAGATGTCTGGTAGGTTTGGCAGAGCAGAAGAAGTTTCTTAGCTTATTTTGTTATTTTCCACATGGCCCAGTCAAAACCAACGTAGGAAGTGTTACGGGAGGGTTTAGTCAGTGCCTTGGAAAGGTTTGGTCTTGGTTTGCTGCACGTCCGTTCTCACATCCCCTTCCCCATCTGCATGTCCTGCCTGGCAGCCCTTGGTGTGACAGAGCAGTGAGTGATGGGATGGGAACTGAGGCCTGAAGTATTGCTGCTTTTTGAGAACAGAGGATTCCAATGGAAACCTCTGCTCTGGAGATTCTGCCTTGGCTCCGGAAGCTCAGACACAGCTCATGTCTGGCCTCAGGTGTCAACCAACACCCTGTCTGCAATAACATTGGGAATCTGCTGGCCAATTTCAGCCCAAACTCTCAGAGATCATTCAGTTCATTGAATTTTCTTTTAACTGGGTAGATCTTTCTATAAAATGAATAATTTTGGGCCTTCAGATCCTTCAGATTTAAGAGAATAATTAAGCTTTGTGGTAACCTCAGCAGACATCTCACTGTCTGAGCAAATGCTGAGACAAAAAAAAAAAACCAGAAAGACCCCAATGTTCACCAAAATCTCACCTTTGAATGCAGAGAGAGGAAAATCAGAGGGATGCAGCCCTCCTGGATTCTGAGGGTTGGTATATATTGAGTGTTGTTCTCTACCCAAACTGAGTCAGCTGGTGCTGAGGATCACAAGCATTTCATATTCCCCCAAAAACACCAAAATGCACCCACCTTGCATCAGTGGCTGCAGTGTAAACAACTGTGCAGCTGATGAGAATGAAGATAAAAAGAAAATAAAAAAAAGAAAATGAAGTGGGCTCCCAGCTCAGCACAGAAGTATCTGGGAGATCTATTTTCAAACTAATGATGTTGCTTTGGATATAAACCATTCCTGCAGATTTTGTTTCCTCAGCTGGTTAATAGGAGCAATATTTGAGTGTTACTGAAAACAATTCCAGCTCTGGGAATAGGTAGGAAAAGCCTATTTATAGGAGTGCAAGACAGAACAGTGGAATAAATATGCTGCATAATCATCGTGGAGCAGAAAACATTCAATCCTAATGGTGTCTCCTTCTATCAATCACAATCTGCTGTACCCATTATGGAACCCATTTGCTGTTCTTTTGAATAATGCATTTTTTCTAAAGCAAAACAATGGCAAAGGCAGCTGATTCCTGCACTGTGCCCTTCTAATTGCCAAATTATAAATGCCTCCCTTATAGATCTGGAGTTCAAACAATTCATTCTGTTGTGGCAAGGGAATACTGTATTATAAGAAGCAGCTTTTGGCAGTTTGTTTCTTTGAAAAATAATTTGATTGCCAAAAATATCAATTCTACATAGTCCAAAAAATATAAAGTATCTGAATACAGTTCAGTCTGTGAAATTGTTCTGCAAATGGATTTTAGTTTGATTTTTTTCCTTTCTTTTTCCTGCCTCTTGCCTTGGTGGCAATGTCCATCTTTAGTCAGGATAAGACAAGTTTATTCCCTTTCTGTGACCCTGCTGTGATCCCATGTCTGTTCTCCAATAAGTATTCCCAAACCACAGCTCTGGAAGTTACTTGCCCATAAATGCTTGAATTTCTTAGTTTTAAACTTTAACTGTATTCCCTACGATTTATTGAGGCAGACACAGAAACTGAAGAATTTAATTTTTTTTCAGTCTGTGGTTCAGTCCCTGTTGCTCCTTTTGGCAAAGCAGGTCAGACCTAAAAAGGATAAATCAAACCAGACCTGTATTAGAATATTTTTTATGTACTGGTACAATTTCTTAGGAGATGAAAGATGTGAACTCAAACATTTGGTGAAAAATGGACTTGAATCTTGGTCTCCTGCTGCTGGATAAGAGAGGATCCCATTCCTCAGCAAAAGCAGCATGACTTTCTGAATTCCAACCTTTCCTATCCTCTGCTTTTTATTTGAATTTAAATTCAAACACACCCAAATGTTTGTGTCTTCAAAATAATGCGAAATGTTAGTGAAGTTCTGGGGTTAAACAGGATATTTTCAGTGCAAAGCAGTCATTGCCTGCCAGTTCTCTGAGCAGCTCTTAGTTGATAGTTCTGGGTGAGCCATCACCTCTCTCAACACCTTTTTTTGGGTCACTTACCTGTCCTGGTCACAGCAGATGTGACCAGGTCACACCCAGAGCCAGGGACAAGCCAAGGATCTGCTTCTCTTTTGGCTTTTCTGGGTCCAGCATTGTCATGTTCCCTGTGGAAGCAGTTTTCAGTGCAATAAAAATATGGATGGCCTTACCAAATGGCACTGGAAGTCAGATTTAGGAAATTTAAAGCCCCTTTTCTATTCCTGCTGCACTATTTAGAACAAAAATATTTGGGTCCAGATTAAAATATCAAAAAATGGAGCTTCAGCCCTTCGAGCACTCAATTGTTTTGACCTCTGTGGATTGCTGGCCAGAAAACGTATTGATTTGAAAAGCTGATGAATTAGGCTAATGCCATGTTCCATGGAACTTGGAGAACCAATTATCCATGACAAATTGCCAGGCAATTGCAAGGTCAGAATTTGGCAAAGTTAAAGAACTAGAAATGATATGTGGGGATGGGAAGAGTTGGGTGTTAGTTGGAGATGTTGCTTTGTGCTCTGATAAAATGTAACAGGTGATGAATTGATCATCTGTTAAAATCCAGGTTTGGACAGTTTGGACAGCCTATAAAGTATTTTATTGTCCTAATTCTCTTGGCCTGATGTAGGAAGTGAATCAGCCCTCAGTGAAATATCTGCAAGCATCCAAGACCCGACGGAACCCACTTTTTCCATAACTGATGTGTTGATTTTCTTTGTTAAAGCAGAAAAACATATTGTTTCTTTTCCACTGTTTATTTTTCACTTCCTCAGCATCATTTCCTGTGCCATGGGCATGAAGCGTTACGTGGAGGCCAACATCTCCCTCAAGTCCCACACCACAGTCAAGTACTTCATGAAGATGTGGAGCAGCGTGAGCGACACCCTCATCTTCATCTTCCTCGGAGTTTCCACCATCGGAGAAAACCACGAGTGGAACTGGCCCTACATTTGCTTCACGGTTATTTTCTGTCTCATTTGGAGGGCACTTGGTAGGGGAAGTTGTAGATCGTGGTTTTTCATGGATGTTATTGTTTGTGGGAGTGAGGAATGAGAGGGTGCTCTGCCCCTCCATTGTCCTTTCCTGCTTGCTCTGCAGTGTGGTTATTCCAGATGGGAGTGCTGGGACAGGACTGGGAAATCCCAGCCAATGCTTCCTGCTCCTCCAGCTTACTCAATTCCAAATCTTGCATTTTGCTGCAGTTCCCTGCTCTGTGCACTCACTGGTGCTGGATTGAAGCTCTCACAAGATCTATTTTATCAATGTCCCTTTTTTGCCACGATCCTCCTTCATTGCCATGATCTCCTCTTCCATTCCAGTGTTTTTTAGTCCCTAGGTATTCTCCCAGCAGGAGGGAATTTGTAGGTACATACCTTGGAGTGAGAGATCCATGAAAATCCTCAGACCCCATATTCTGAGTTGTGGCCGTTTAAGGGATTTAATTCATAACAAGCTCATGTACAGCAGCATCCTTCAGTGGGAAACTGGAGGAGCATCCCAGTAGCTGTCCTGGGTAGATGAGATTTGGGACCTAAACTGTGAGGATGCTCCTGCTCCTACTGAAGAATTTCAGGTCAGGGTTGGGAGTGGCAGAATTGGGGAATCACTGAGGTTGGCAGGGGCCTGTGGAGATCATCTGCAGGGTCAGGCAGGCAGGACTGTGTCCAGATGACTTTTGGTTCTCTCCATGGATGGAGAGTCTACAGCATCCCTGGAAAACCTTTCAGGGTGTGTGACCAACCTGCCAGCAATAAAGAGATAATGGTGATAATGAGGAGCAAGGCAGGAGAATGCTCTCCTGATAACTGAGCTCTGTGGTTCCTTTACCCACAAGTGCAATGAAAACCCAAGTCCTGGTTTCAGAATTCCCTGGGATCCCATTTTCATGCATTGAAAATGACCAGGAAAAATAGATGTGCTGTGTTTCCCTTCCCCTCAGTTGTATCTTGTGCTGATTCTGTGTTGGGAGAGGCTGGACCTCCATTCCTCTTACAGTGTTTGGCACCTAATGAGTGCAGAGTGCCTCAGTTATGGCTATTTTTCATATATTAACAATATTTGTGGAAATAGCAGCATGCATTTTTGGCCAAGAATTTGAGAGCTTAAAAACATTCAACAGGATTTATGTTTACAAACCAATGAGTCAAGCAGTGAACTCGAATTTGACAGACACTTCAAGAAATTGTTTAAATAGGTTGGGCCATGACTAGCAAGGCAGAGCAGAATGGGGTTTATTAGCTGTTAGGACATGCCAAAGTTTGTTTTAATAACTGTGCACCATACTTGGAAATGTGCTCATTAGTCAGTTTTTTGTACATTCAAGTGTTTTTTTTTACCATTAAGTGGTTTCTCTTAAATTATTTGCTCAGATAAAAGGAGTTCTCAGTGAATTTGTTTGGTTTTTTTTAGTTAAAAAATTCTTCAGTGCAAGATATAAGAACATAAAAATGCTACAAAAGCACCCCAAAAATCCTTCTGAGAGCAGCTTAAATTATACAGCATATTATTAGGGAAGGGCTCAGGCTGCAGTCACCATTTTCCAGTCAAAAATCTCATCAAAATCTCCCTGGAATTAAGTAAGAACACACAAACCAAGAGCTGGAAATTGTCTGAGTGGTTCTGAAGAGGGTGTTCTTGTCCTGCAGCACTGGATTAATTAATAACTAATTAATAATTGGTTACCAGGGAAAATTTCTTCATGGAAAGGGTTGCCAGACACTGGAACAGGCTGCCCAGGGCAGTGGTAGAGACAACAGCCCTGGAATGTTCAAAAACCCTGTGGATGTGGCACTTGGGGACAGGGTTAGTGGTGGCCTTGGCAGTGCTGGAGAAATGGTTGGATTGGATGATCTTGGGGGGCTTTTCCAATCTTAAAAATTCCAGGATTCTGGAGGTGCTTGAGGCACTGATCCAGCAAAGGAAGGTGCCCCCCACGTTTCCTTGCAGGAATTGGGGATTTTTGGGTGGGCACTGCTGGGATTGGTGTGTCAGCTGTACCTCAGTCCTTCATAGAACACTCTCAGTGTTTTCTTTAATGTTTGAGAAGTGATTCTGCTGCAATCTGGGGAATTCCTTTGGTATGAGGAAGATCATCTAAAAGGGAAAATAGAGCCCTTGCATGGCAGCACTGGGGCTCTGCTGGTATCCAGGCTCTGAGGAGACTTTCTCCTGCTCTTCCCCAGGGTATCTGCAGGAGAAAATACATTCTGCTCAGAATGATTAATTGTATGTCATCTCCTGGAGCAAACTGGCCTTGAATTAGTTTAGGGAATGCTAATAATAATTTATGAGGAAGGATTAAATTAAGACAAAGGCCAGGATATCAGCTCAAGTAAATTTTGCTCCTTTAAATCATCGGCACTGCCTGAGCTGTAGAGTAGGGGTGGATGTGATCTGAGGGCGGTTTTGTTTTATTATTTTGTGAGGGATCCTTTGTTTTATTTATTTTTTTAAGTTGCAAAGAACCTTGGCACTCAAGTTCTTCCCATCTGCTGATCTGGGCACGAGCTCTGCAGAGCTCCAGAGATGGGGAAGGTGTCACAAGGCTCAGTTAACTGAGTTCCCTATTCCCAAACGTCCCCAGCTTTTTGTTTCCTTCAAACTCCTCCAGTGTACAGTGAAAGTTCAACTGTTTTTAGCTGGAGGTGTGTGGGAAGATATTTGATATGTACATAATAAATGCACTGTTTTTATTTCTTTTACAAACACCCTCTAGAAATGCAGCAGGGCTGTGGGTCCAGCTAATTCCTAACCAAAGTCAGTGGCAGGTGGGGCCATCAGTTCTCAAAATGGCTATTAATCTTTGGGAAATGGGATGTTTATCACATCCATTGCTATTAAAATCACGGCCTACTGATTTAAGGCCTGACTTTTTGCACCTTTCTGCATCTGTTTGTGCGTTTGCAAATGGCTGTAAATCACAGCAATTGCTTTGTCACCTCACGTGGCCTTCAATTTGTACCGTATAAATCTGAGGGAAAGAAATGACATTAACACAGGTGGAATATAGCTACTTATCCAAGCTACTGCTTGGAAACTTTGGCAAATAGGAGGGCAATTTGTGGCTAACTTGTTGCTGATGATTTGCCCCAAAAGTGTTTTTAACCTTAGCAGTTCAGTCATTTGTTATCACCAATTAGAATAAACCAATTAATATTTCAGGACTGTAGCAAATCAATATTTGTAATCCCTCAAATCAGAAATATGTTGGGGATTAAGTTTTATCTGGACAAAGCAAATTTCAACCTGTTGGACCAGACTGGAAGAAAAATTCTCCAGTGGCATATTGGGAATATATCTCCTTGTGCCTTGGCTATTTCCTTGCAGCTGGTGTTTACCAATTCCGTGATGTTTTACTGGAAAATGTAAGCTCGTGAGTTTCCTCCAGTTGTTCTGTTTGATTGATGTGCCTCAATCCTGCTTTTCAGGGGTTCTTGTGCTGACTTTCTTTGTGAACAGATTCCACGTGAACACCATCACCAGCAAGGACCAGTTCATCATTGCCTATGGGGGGCTGCGAGGGGCCATTTGCTTCTCTTTGGTTTTCCTGCTGCCTGACTTCCACAGGAAAAAGCTCTTCATTGCAGCAACAACTGTTGTCATCCTCTTCACCGTGTTCGTACAGGTAAAACCAGTATGGG
The DNA here is from genome assembly GCA_013397295.1 of Polioptila caerulea. Lineage (NCBI taxonomy): Eukaryota > Metazoa > Chordata > Aves > Passeriformes > Certhiidae > Polioptila > Polioptila caerulea. Next base: position 268,537 of record VYXF01010841.1, on the reverse strand, counting down.
GCACAGCCTGGGGATCTGGTCCCCTCCTAATGATGGAGAAGGTTCCGCTCCCTCATGCAGGGGCTGTAAGTTTGGTGCTCCAGCTCGGAGTTTTCAGGAATTGTGGTGCTCCAGGGCTCGGGAGGAGCAGCTGCTCTCAGCATTGCTGTGACATCTAGTGGTAAAACCACTCCTGCAGCTTTCTGTGGGATCAGGCTCTCGGATGTCTCCCTGCTCTTCTCTGACCAGCAGCAGGTCTCTAAGGGCTTCTCTAAAATACAGCTTTTAGTTTGTCTGGCAAACACAGCCACATTTGAAGGAGGATGTGCTGGACAAATTGGGGTTGTCTGGTGCTGAAGTGAGCGATATTCACCTGCTGTTCATGCCAAAAAGTAAAGAGTGGGTCTCCACAGGGTTGAAGTGAGTAGGACATGCAGGTCTGGGAAAGATCTCGTGTAGGAAAACTCCCTGCGAGCTCCTGGTCAAGGACATGAGGTCCATGTGGAGCTGCTGACCAGGAGCCACCCTCCTCCTGCCCTCGGATGGAGGGAGTAGAGGAGTTCTGGGCCTCTGGGAGATGGTGGCTCGTGGTGGCAGCTGCTGAGTGGCCCTGTGGCTGAGCATCCCCCTCAGAACAAATTCCTTCTGCTTTTCCTGACTGAACCCCTCAGGTGGGTGTGTCAATGTGAAGGGTTGGGGTTGATTTTACTTCCCCACATCCACCAAAATCCTCATCCCAAGCTGGAAAAGTGGTTGAGGAGCAATCAGAGTGTGTTGCGCCAGTGGGACTGGGCACAGCCTCAGCCTGAAAGGAGAGAGCAGGGGTTGGGGGGAGGAATGTGCTTAGGTGGAGCTTGACAAGTTTTAAGATGCAAATGTGGGTGAGAAATTGAAAAGCCCCGGTCCCCAGGCACGTCCGCTCACGCAGAGCCGCTCTTGAGCCTCACACAAAGGTTGTTCTAAGGCAGCAGCTCCAGGCTTTGGGAAATCCTTCCCGGGGCCGGGAAAAGGGCTTTTGTGTAACCTCAAAGCTCAGCTGGTGATGTCATCCCCGTGCAAAAGGGTGAGAGTTAAACAGGGTCCCCGTGTCGCCGGGGAGACCCCCTGACCTTCAGCCATTCACGGGAACATTGTGTCGGCAGAGGGGCTGTGCTGGGGCTCCAGGGACCTGCAGTGCCAGGGCCACCACCAGAACAGGGGGAGGAAAAACCAGGGAAATTACTTAAAACCTGAGGCAGAAAGATATTGCTAGAGCTCAGCACAGGAGAGGTGGGTAAATGTAATAGAACCTTCAAAAACCTGGGTTTGCAAATCAAGTTTGTGGTGCTACTGCCAGACACATCGATGGATGCAGTGCTGTGGAGGGAATATTTTTACCATCCCAGTGTCTTTTGTAATCGCTGTGTGTGGAAAGGGCAAGAGAAATATTGGCTGTGAAACAACTTCTGTGCATAGTGGACATTTTTGTTCTTGTCTTATGCAAAATATTTTATTTATACTCACAGTGATCTTAGTATAGACTTGATGGGGTGTGTCTGTTAAAACAGGACAGAAACCAAGGCAGGGGTGATTTGGGCCCTTTTGGGCTGGTTTGAGCCAGCAAAGCATCTTGTCCGAGCTCAAACCCTTCACATCCTGTGATTCCCTTCTGGGGAATGGCTGGAGACCCTCGTGCCACAGAGGAATGACCACCCCGTGGGCAGCTGGGCTTGGCCACCCGTGGCTCTATCAGTGCATTCCACAAGCCAGGAAACTCCTCTCTTTTGGCCTTCCTAACCTGGTTTCATAAGGCTCTTCCCACAACAAGCCTGGTTAATCATTTTGAGGAGGTTGACTGAGCCATTGTCAATTCCTCAAGCAGCATGGATATGTGCCACGTAGATCAGGAAGTTCTCCAGGGAGCTCTCTGGGCTTGTCTGGAATGTCACAACCCCCCCTCATTGTTCTGCCTCTTGGTGTGGTTTTAAAATCAAATACTGCTGGAAGTTCACTCTCTCAACTTCCTGGCCCCTGACCTCTGCCATGAAATTCTGAGCAAATGTAACAATTGGGAAGGGGGAAGGTTGTTTGATGCCTGCATTGTCCCACTGGATTTCTGGAGGTGGAAAACGTTGTGTGAGCTGTGACGGAGCCGTCAGACACTCCCTGGGCTGAGTTATCCCTGGTGGGTGGAGGAGAGGCACAGGGGAACTGCAGGTGTGCTGTGAAATGATGTGTGGCCTGGAATGACACATGGGATTCCCATAACAATCCCCAATGCTGCTTTAAAATGGGAACAACTGCAGCTGATTTTTCAGGAAGGCAAGAGGCCAAATTGCACAATCTCTACTTAATTTTTGTACTATCTGTTATTTTGGAATTTGTGAGTTCTGTGTTATCGACTCTGAATAGCGACACATTTTTTATTGCTATTAGCTATTAAAATGACACATTAATTGTTTCTGCAATTAAAAATGTGTTCAACTCTCCTCCGTGCCAGCATTTGTGACATTCAGAAGTCGTAAACATCAACTACTCCATCATTTTTGCTGTAAACATGTCCTAGAAAAGTCATTTCATACGGAAGCCGGACTAAGAAACACATCACAGCAGCATTTTAGTTCTCTCACGAGGCTTAAAGGATATTAAAACTTTTCCCTTGACCCTTCCCACCAGGTGGATGCTTTGATTAGGAAACTTAGGCACTGGCTGGCCATCAAAGTTCGCTGGAGTAATGGTGTGTGACACGCAGTGCTTAAGGAGTGAGCAGACAATTGCTGGTGGAGGCTCCGTGCTGAGAAATCTCAAGGATTATCCTCATTTCAGGCATTTGAACTTGGATCATTTCAAGCCCCTTTCCATCTGGGAGGCCACGAGCAACAGCAGACCACAGGCTTGACCTTGGAATGATTGGTTGGCTTTAGTTGGCCTCGGAGAGGCTGGAGGAGGCAAGCAGAGGTTTGCTCCCCTCATCCTGAAGCTTCTCCGTGAGCTCCAATTGACAGATTCCTACCAGGAGCAACCAAAGTGTTTGGGGTGCACTTGGGAGAATAATTTCTAGTCCTGTTGAAGATTTGCAGGTTTTATCCTGCCAGGAGAGCAGGGCAGGTGAGAGAGGCTGCTGGAACACCAGGACAAGGTCGCTACGGCCCAGCCCCACACGGGTGGCTTTTGTTCCAGTGCAGGAAATTCGGGTGTGAGGAGAGGCTGATCCTTGTGTCGGTGGTTACTTTGCAGGGAATGACCATCCGGCCCCTCGTCGACCTGTTGGCTGTCAAGAGGAAAAGGGAGAGTGCTCCCACCGTGGGAGAGCAGATCCACATTCGGGTGAGTGGAGCTTCCATCAACACATGGCCAGAGCTTTCTGATGTCTCCTGGAATGTGCATGTCTCCAGTTTTACCCAAATCCTCTGCAGGTCAGCCCCTTTCCATGCTGGAAGACCTATTCAGGTTCCTAACCATGGGTAATTTTGGCATTGGAAGAGCAGCCACCAATCAGGCTGACGTAACATCAGGTAGTGCACAAACATGAGAGGAAAAGATGATTTCTTGTCCAAAACTTTAGGCTCTGACCTGACTCAAATTTCTCTGATCTCTGGAAAAAAGAAAGAAAGAAAATCAGGCTTGGTTGCTTTCACAATTAGGAACTTCCTTGTGTTCTCCAGCCCTATCACCAGCCTTGGTTTGGATATATTTGCAAAGAAATGAGGAAAGGGAGGAAAAGGTTGGTGCTGTACAAGAGGGAACCTCTGAAGTGCACCATCCCTGGAATTATTCAAGGCCAGGTTGGATGGGGCTTGGAGCCACCTGGCATAGTGGAAGATGTCCCTCCCCATGGCAGGGGCTGGAATGGGATGAGATGTAAGATCCCATCCAACTCAAACCATTCCGTGATTCTACATCCATAACCCAAAGGTGGGATTTCATTCCTCTTGTTCTCACCACCCAAATGTTGGTATTTGTAATCAGAGAGGACTTCAGGGAGAGGCTCAGCTCCACGAGATCAGCTGCTCTCCCACTCAGCTGAGCCTCTGCATTTGCATCTTCATCTAATGGAAAATTAATATATTTCTGAATCTAATTGTTCAATCCCAGCCACGTTTCTGTGGGTATGGCTCCTTCAGGAATATTATTGTCATTGTTTCTTTAGCAATAAAGCCATTGGGGCTGAAGACATTTGTAAAACCTGTTTGGCATCCTCACAATGGGGTTGGACTGCAGGGCTTTGTCTGAGGTTAACACAACAGCTCAGGAGGCTGAGGAGCCTTTTCCAGTCATGAACAGAGAAGACTTTGTTCTTTTGTTAGGGTGTGAATGGTAAATAATTTCAGAAATGTGTTTATTAGGAGGTGCGAGCTGAAAATGCACCAATTAAGTGGAGAAAGTAAAAATGCAGATAGTTGGAAATCAGGGATGCAGAAGCCAGAAGCAGCTTTCCTCCTCAAATTTATTTTGCCATCTGGATAGCTGAGATGTTCTTACTTGCAGGAGTGATGATCAGAGTGTGTGAGGAATTCCAGGCAATCAGAGAAGTTTGGGTTGGAAGGGACCTTAAAACTCATCTCATTCCACCCCTGCCATGGGCAGGGACACCTTCCCTTATCCCAAGTTGCTCCAAGCCCTGTCCAGCCTGGCCTGGGACACTCTCAGGGATGGGACACTTCAGTGCTTCCCTCCAGTGTCGTGTTTGTGGAACACACAGCTGCCAACAGCCATGTGAGGGCACTAAACCCACACCAGGCTGCAGGGCTGAGCCAGCTGCTCCGAAACTTTCCTGTCTCTGACCCCCCAAAAAGAGAGTTTTAAAAATGTAGACCTGTAGGAAGTTCCAGAGTCATTGGTACCTGAGTGTGCAGGGGCAGCAGAGCAGTGCCCTCTTCCAATTTAGAGATACCTTTAGCAGAGCAAGCAGTTTGGGAAATTACAGGAATTCAACTTTTAGGTGAAAAACCCAATCAGGCTGGGATTTTTTAATATAATTTTAGACAATAAGAATGTATTTATATAAAGTATGATATGATGGTTTTATTTAGTGCAAAGTGTCTGGGCGAAGGCAGTATTTATTATTCAAGATTAACATTTATGTGTTATATCCTGAAAATACTGATTTCCTGAGACAAATTGTCCTCAAAAACCCCAAAATGAGCCTTTCCTGCTGATCAAGGCCCAGAGGGCAGAACTTGGGAGCCATCAACCCTCCTGTACCTGTCACAGAGGGCAGATTGATGGCTCTCAGCATTTATTCTGTTTGCCCACATTTGAAAGCAAACACTCCTTGTACTCCAGCACCAATGGATGATTGGATGGAGAATTATTCCAGTGCCTTTTCACCTTGTTTCCCATCTCCCAAGCTGGAAGGGATGCCTTCTCGAGGCTGACCTGGAACAGAGACAGACAGAGCAAAAGGATAAAGTGGGGATTTATTAAAAGGGCACCTGGGCAGTGCAAGAGCCCAGCTGGGCAACATCCAAGTTGAACCCCAAAATGGTCACAAAATGGACGCTCGATCACGAGGTCCCACACTTTTATAAGTTCTGGCCCATTATCAAATTGGAGTTAATTGTCCAATTACAGCTCCAGGCTATGAAGCTCCATCCTCTGTTTTTCCTTCTCACTTCACCACTGTTTTTGTTCTTGGGCCTGAAAGTTGTCCGTGGTATCAAGCTAGAGAAGGAATTGTTTTGTCTCTCTACTCTGTAAAGAGAGCTCAGTAGCACTGAATATGAAACCTAAACCTACACACTAAAACAGCAGAGAATCTGAAAAATATAAAAGCTAAAGCTTAAGGCATCAGAAGCATCCCCTGTTGTGTGTGTGGCTTTTGCTGTTTGCTGGCTGGGCTCATCGTGTATGCAACCGGCGTAGAGCGAAATCCTCTCTCCTCTTTAGTTCTTGGATCATTTGCTGGCTGGCATTGAAGATATATCTGGACACTGGGGACAGTATTACTGGAAAGACAAGTAAGGATTTGCCAAAATACAACTGTGTACACGTGTAGGAAAAAAAGGAGGTTGGTTTCTATTCCCCAAGTTTCCGCTGTGGGCAGCTGGGCCTTGTTCGTCCTCGTGGCACGAGGGAGGTGACAGAGGGGCAGCTTTTCCTTGTCCAAGGGGACACCAGGTTTTCAGGGCACTTCCCTGCTTGCAGACACCTCTTGTGCAACATCCTAAAAAGAACCTTTCTTCTCTCCTGTTGTGTTTGTCCCTTCTTGCTCAAAGAAATTTGCTGGAAGTGCTATGGGCATGACACACAGCCTGTCCCAGGCTGTGCACAGTTAATGCTAAAGAGCTGAGTTTGCAGCACTGCCTTTTGTGGACTGAAATTACAGAGGATCCCTGCAGATTTCTGTAGCAAAGTGTTCAATTTTCATTAAATTCTGGGAGTTTGTACACTTTAAAATTTTAAAAATTGCATCAGTATTAAAAAAAAATTGCAAATGCCATAAAATATACTAAAAAGACTCTCTACCAGGTTTAATTCCTTGGTGGTCCAGACACTGATGCAGCTGGTAGAGATTTTTAAGGAATGCCCATGCTTGGAAGTGCCACTAGAGGGTATGGGAGTCTCTGCTGCTGAGGAGCATCCCTGCTCCTTGTGAGCAGATCTTAGACAGATTGATGATCTCAGAGGTCTTTTCCACCCTAAATTATTCAAAGATTTGAGCAGAAAAGAAGAGGAAATGGCTCAAGAGGGAATCTGGAAGTGTTTCAATCTGTGGCTGCTGCATGTGCTTGTAGCACTTCTAGAAGAGTTCATGATCTATCTGGCACTTTTGGGGAGTTTTTATTGAATTTAGTGAAGTTTTAATATTTTGACTCATACTGTAATGTAGAAATAATTAGAGACTGACCTCTTGGACCACTGGTTTCTGAGGAGGAGTTAATGGGATAGAATGGAATTTAAAGGAATATGGGGCAGTCGTGGGCTGTGACCCTGCCACCTTGCTCAAGTCTGTTGGTGCTGGGGAGTCAGAGGAGAGGCTAAACCCATCTCATTTTGCTCTCCAACAGACTGGAATATTTCAACAGTAAATACCTGCAGAAGATCCTGCTCAGGGAGTACGACCAGCCCAAGTCCAGCATCGTGCTGCTCTACGAGAAGCTGGAGCGCAAACACGCCATCGAGCTGGCCCAGGCTGGGCAGCTGGGCCACGGCCCAGCCCAGCCCTCCTTCCTGTGAGCAAACACCAGCTCAAACTCAGCTCATGGGGGCTAAAAAGGATGGGCTGGATGGGCCTCACCCGGCACTGATGGTGGCACATGGAGGGTCACCTGTATCCCCACGAGTTTCAGGGAAATGGTGCTCTGAGGAAGAGTCTCGTGCTCAGTTTTGGATGGGTTTGCACTTTTAAATGTTGTGAATGGCCACTTCAGACCTCACAGATGGTTCTGCTCTGCCACAGCTCCCTATGGCTCTTCATCCACCAGGGAGCATATGGGCGGCCCAGCTCTGATGCAAATGCCAAATTCCTGCTTTGCCACGAGCTCCATCTGCAAGGATGAGCTGTCAGCCATGTTGGCTGTGGTTGGATCCCAAAGGGGCACTGAGATTTGGGAATGCACTTCTTGTGCATCTTCCAAAATAAGGTGTTCTGCTTTCCTTTGCAGCAGCAGTGACAGGACTGTCATAACAGACCAAAAATTGGAGGACACTCCAAATCCTGATGTCCTGGACAACATGCAGGAAATCTTGGCGAGGAACCTGTACCGGATCAGGAGGACGGTATAACTTCTCCCTCAATCCATATTTTAAGTGTCCAATAACACGAATTTCCTCGGTTATCCGAACAGCCTGAGCAGATGTTATGAATATTTCCATAATTACCCAGGATGTCTCTTTGTGAGCAGAGAATAGTTGGCTGTGTGGAGCCAGATCCAGTTTCCAAGTCAGTGGCACATTTCTGTTTGCTGCCTGACAGCTTTTGAAAGGTTCACCCAGTCAGCCTATAATTTCATGGAATATTTTCGGCATCGGTACCCGGCAGTGAAAAGGAGAAAGGAGGAGCACGTGGAACTTCAGGCACTGGGTTAGCAGATCCAGCAGCAGCTCCTAGGGCAGAGCAGGGATGGGGTTATCCTCATGGTACATTTTTCCCCATGGAAGAGAGGTATGAGTGGGAATTAATCTGCAGAGCTTTTATATCCACCCAGCAGTTTTGCCATGGGACTGGTACCAGTGGTTAAAGGGCATAAACCCCACTTGCTGTTTACAGAACCATGGATCATGTCTGGGATTTCATACAGCACCTGGGGCTGTGCACTGGAATTGCTGTTCGTAGGGAGACAGCCTTAAAATCCACCTAAGCCTTTGTTTTATGGATTACACACAAAACACAGAGTCCTTAGGGGTGGGGCTGGTGTGGGCAGCTCAGCACAGAGGGTTCAGCCTCCCTGTCCTGTCCCTGTGCTGAGCTGAGTGGAGAAATGGGATAAGGCTGGGAAGAAACCTATGGGACCTGGTGAAGGGATGAAGGCACAGCTCCAGTCCTGCATGAATCCAGCCTAAGCCCTTGTAGTGACAGCACTATCCCAGCTCCCACTGGTGTTAGTGGGAGATTCCAGCTTGGCTGGGTGGTGGCTTTTGAAGGAGGATTTATGGTTCCCATTGTTTGCATGATTTGTATGGGAAGGGGGGTTTGATGTAAAACATTGGGGGCTGTGAAGGCACCTCGAGCACAGTCATTGCCCTCGTTCTGTCACCTGCACTACCAGGTGTAACTCAGTCTTGTCATTCACTGATTTTTTTTTTGGGGGGGTGACTTCACACTAAAAAAGAGTTTGGATTCCCATCTCCCTCCTGTGGCTCTTTCCATCCCCCTTCCTCTCCTAAATCAGTGTATTCCCATCACAGGGCGGGATGGCTGCAGGGGGGAGCACCCTGGAGGGAGGGCAGGGATGTCCAGCAGCCTCTGTGTGTCCTGCAGGGCCCGGCGTACAACAGGCACACCCTGCCCGGGGACAGCGAGCCCGCGGAGCACGCCAAGGAGATCCTGATCCTGCGGCACAAGAGCCTGCTGGTGGAGATGGGCGGGAGCGACACCTGCAGCTCCAGGAAAGAGGTGAGAGGGAACGCAGGACCATGCACAGGCTGCTTTCCCCACAGCCCGGTTATTGCTGATGGCGTTTCCTTCGAAAGACAGATCTTGGTGCTTAAAATTAAAATTTAAAAAAGGGTCTCAATCCCAAATGGCGTTCCAGTGAATAGGAAAAACTGCCCAACCCAGCTCCTGGCAAACCAAGGAGCCATCCTGAGGACAGCCCTGCTCAGACTTCCACCCGTGCTGGGAGAGTTCTTTACTGAGCAAATGTTACTGACTGGGCTTCACCCCATAGGTTCTGAGGTCTGTTTTCCCCGTGTTTTCTTTTCTGGGAGATTTCGTCGAAGACAGGAATTTGTCTCCCCCATTGTCAGTGGTCCAGAGGGACTGTAAATATTTGAAATTGCTCGGTGTTTCTTTTCTCCCCAACTCTTTTGAAGGGACAGAAGCATTTTTGTGATCTTTCTTATTCATTCTGGAGGCGAGATTTTTGTTTTTACGCACATCTACAGTTCTGGGCAGGCTTGAAAGAACTAAAATAGAGGGAATTTTGCTTACCAGATTCCTGTGAGAAACAAAAATTTTTCCAGTTTACTACTGGCATAGCTCTGTGTTGGTTTATGTTCTGAATCAGAGGACAAACAGGGTTAATAAAATGTCTGTGCCTGGTGAAGACTTTTTCTCTTTGGAAATTGGTGAGAGAAGCTGGGCCAGCATTTAGCTATGGAAAAAAGGTTTCCAGGAATGATGCATGAGGAGCAGGCTTGGCCTTTTCAGTTCCTTCCATCCTCTGTAACTCTTTAGAAGAAGAGCATTTAACCCTTGTCATATTTTGCTCCCAAATGCCCAGGTCAGCAGCAGTGCAGAATCACAGAACACCCAGAGTGGGGAGGGATCCATGAGGATCATTGAGCCAACTCCTGGCCCTGCACAAGACAGCCCCAAGAATCCCACCCCGTGCCTGAACTCTTTGAGCTCTGGCAGGGTTGGTCCTTGCAGTAATTGCTGAGCCATCCCTAAATTTCACTCACTTCTCCGAATTTTAGATTTTGGTTGCTTGAGCTGGAGCACTGTCCAGGTGCGAGCTCTGATCTCTAATCTGGGCAGCCAAGCTCCATCACTGAGAACAAAATTACCTTTTAGAAAGAAATAAATCACCCTCCCCTATTTAGATAGTAATTTTCCATGACAGCACAAGAACTTGGGGATGCTGTGGACTTTTTTCCACTCCAATTTCCTTGTGGAAGTGCCAATCATGGAGGAGCCCACCAAGAGCGGCGGCACCGCACCAAACGCTGCTCGTGCTCAGCCCTTCCTTCCCAGAAAGGTGTTCTGGCTCTTGCAAACAACTTAAAAGATTTAATTTGATCATTTACATGCTGATTGGTACTTACAATTCAGAATAGATAGGCAAGAACATGGCATGTTCCTGTAGAACATTTGGTATAATTAAACTTCAAAAGAGCAACATCAAACTCCGGCTGATTTTGAGCACGACGTTCCCTACTTTAAGGATATTTGATTGTTAACCCTTGTGCTCCTGCTTTCCCCTTCTCTGCTGCATTTGGTGGGGAATTCAAGAGCTTTGGGAAAGCTGTTTCTCCTGTTCCTTTGAGAGCTTGCAGCTGGGCTTTGGGGGAACAGAATAGTTTTTGGGGAATTGCAAAAGCGGTAGGATTCACTCTGTGTCTGTACTGACTTGTGGATGATGGAAGATGCCCTCTGAGGGTGAGAAGTGCCCTGTGGATTATGGAAAATGCCAATTTTACGCTGAATACTGACTGCTGTGTCCCTGGAGCCACTTGGTGCTGCTCACACCCCTTCACTGCAGCCACCTTGGCTTTGTGCCAGGTGAAGGGAAGCAGATGTAAATCCCGGAATTGTTTGGGTTGGAAGGGACCTTAAAGATCATCCAATTCCAACCCCCTGCCATGGGCAGAGACACCTTCCACTAGATCAGGGTGTCCTGTCCAGCCTGGGAGATGATAGTAGATACTGGGAGCTGATCCCAGTGACACCTGTAAGGGTGGCTCTAACCCAAGAACCATCCCCCAGTGCCCAAAAGGACGAACCAGGCCTGTTTTGTGTCACCAGCAGCTTTTCTGCTAATTTTTAAGAATAACTGCCTCATTTACTGTGAATAGAAAGAAAGTGATGCCCCAAAGTGATGGGATAATGCTCCAACAGAGCCCTGAAATATTAACACCATATTAATTTTATATATATAATATTATATAATATTAAGAAGGGTGGGTGAATAGTGTTACTTTGTGCTGTAGGAGGACAGATTGCAGAATTTGTCAGAAGAAGGAAGGAACACTGTGCTAAAAAGTAGATTTTAGCCTATTATAAGCAGCTCAATACTTACCAGTTTTTGGGAAAAAAACAGCAACTCATGTTTCTTCCTTGCCAAATTGAAAAGAAAATGGTATTTTCCTGATTAAAAAAAGCTATTAATGAAAAATGTCAGTAGTGTTAGAGATTTTTCTGATTGTCAGATATTCCATCTTTTGTAGTCCCATAGGGAAAGGTTTGGCCTTCCAGGTTTTGAGTCAGCAAGAAAAACTTGGATGCTGTTGCTCCCCACGTTTTTCTATTCTACATCTCACCACGAGATGGGAGCATCACAACTGTGTTTGCAAACGCAACTGGAAACCCAGGGAGGGAAACAAACTTCCAGCTAAGGGCCACTGGAACCCCTGTGGTGCTGATGAAACTCCTGCAATTCCATTACCGGTCTTGGGAAAAGCTTTGGTGATACCTTGAGCGTTAGGAGCTGAGTGAATAATTAAAAAAATCCCTTTGGTTCAGTAGAAACCATGTTTTTTTCTGTTTGGTGAGTGTCTGTTTTTCTTTCTTAGTGAAGCTGCTGAGAGCTTTGCTGTTAAATATGAAGCTGTTGTAGCTCAGTTAAACTCATATTTTATTAGGGACTGGTTGGTCTTTTCCCCCCAACAAAATCAGGGTTGTGTGGGAGAACATCCTCGTGTGGGTTGGTGGCTTCAGAAGGTTGAGGAACAGCCAAGATCATCTTGGCTGCTGGACAATCCATCTCCTGCCACAGGAGCAAGCAGAGCCCTCCCCGGGATGGACTCGGGTCTGTGGCCAACCCCAGGCTCCAGCCAGGAGGGGTTGGGGCTGGAGCAGGATGATCTCTGGAGTCCCTTCCACCCCAGACCTTTCTGTGACTCTGAGTCACCTCCCCTGGGTGGCTTCAGGTGCCTTGGGGGTCTCCTGCACTTTTAGGTGCTTTTGCAGCATGGAGAGGGGGCTCTTGGAGCCTCTCCCAAAGAGAGTTTGGAGAGCAAAGCAGGGAGAAGCAGCAAGAAAAGAACAATCTTCCTCCCTCCGGAGCAGGTTAAATGATTTACACCAGGCAGAAGGACCTTGGCAGGAGAACGAGGTGACTTCAGCTCTGAACCACAGCCCAGAGGATTAACTCCAAGACTATCTATTTCCAGCAGAAAGTTCGCCTTCCTCTGCCTAAGGACAAAATTCCTGCCGAAGGCTGCTGCTTCCTGGAGCTGTGCATCCTTGCTGGCTCCGAGCGCCGGCCGCCTTTGGGGCTTGCCTTATTTTAGGCAGGGCTCCAGCCCAGCCTGAGCCGGCAGGGCGGATTCTGAGACCCAGGACAGCTTTTATTTACCACGGAGCACCCAGAAAATCCTTGCACCTGTAGCCAGGCAACTTGGTCCTCTTTTCTCCTGCCAAAACACGAGTGCACTCCCCCAGAAGGAGCTTATTTGGAGCTGCCTGTGAGCCATGTGCGTAAATGACACAGTGCCTTTGGTAATTATGTCGGAGCCCTTTCATGGAGCATGCTCTGAGAATCGCTAAATGCCCCTGGGAATGGCTTTCCAGGGAGCCAGGCGCTGCTGCCGGAGCCGGGAAGGCATTGTTATTAAAATGGTCAATAAAAGTGAGAACAAGGGATGGAGGGCAGCGGTCCTCGTTAGGGGAGGGAGGAGAACGAACCGAAACAAAACACAAAACCAGGCTGGGAGGTGTCCAGAGTTATTTTGGCAGTCTGGGTTTCTGGACCGAGGTGCCAAATCACAGCTGCGTGAGAGACTTATTCCCAGTTTACAGAGGCACCGAACAATCCAGGCGGCATTGTGCTACCTGATTTTTATTTTTTTCGTTCCTATTTTTTTTTGTCCTGGAGGGTGGAGATTAGCACTGGAGTGAAAGGACAGGGAGCTCGTTAGTGCCAGCTCGTTACCTGCCTCCTTGGCCTGCAGCCAGCGTGGGGAACAGCCAAGGTGAGAAACATCCATATCCTGGGGACAGCTTTGCCTTCCGTGCTCCCTGCCCCACTCTCCCAGCTCCAGGGCTGCTCCTTCCCATCCTCTCTGCTGATCCATTCCCGGGGAGCTCAGACCTCTTCCAGAACTCAAAACGTAATTGCTGTATTGTGCAATTTTAATTCTTTAAGCCTCTGACGCTGGCTCAGTTTTATTTCTAAATTCCTGACAGTCCATAGAGAGCTTCCAGAGTTGTTCAGAGGAGCTGTGGATGCCCCATCCCTGGAAGAGTTTTAGGCCAGTTTGGATGGAGCAACTTGGTCCTGTGAGAGGTGTCTCCACCCACAGCAGAGGGACTGGAATGGGATGATCCTCAAGGTCCCTTCCAATCCAGGCCATTCCATAATTCTATATTGTAGCAAATCCGTATCAGCAAATACTTCCTGCCGTCTCTTCAGTCTATTTTTAGCAATCCTTTTTTTTTTGTTTGTTTTGTTTTGTTTATTTTTACATGGCAAAAGTTAAGCGAATGGGAATGGAATCCCTGGGGATTGCAGAGGATTGGTTTACGAGGCAGGAGTGTTGTGAACACGTTTCACAAGGCACTAAAGTCCCTCTCTCCCTCAGTCCCAGAAGGAGGACTCGTGCTCGGCGCAGGGCGAGGCCACCCCGCAGCCCAAGCTCTGCCGCTCCTTCACAGGTAAGTGGGGGAGCTGGGGGCCATTCCCTGCCCTCCCTGCTCACCCTCATCCCCCTGGAATGGCCCAGCAGGTGACAAGGAGGATGTGGGAAAAAGTGGGACCCCTTAAATGAGCCTTGTGGTTGAACAAGGAGAGCCAAAAGCCTTCCCAGCCCCCGTGCCCCTGTCAGCCCAACCTGAGATTAGCTTGAATGGTTTGGGCCCTTTTAAAACCATCTGATCCAGCCCCTCTGCCACAAACAGGGATGTCTCCAGCTAGGGCAGGTTGCCTCTTCCAACCTGGGTTGTAGCTGTTTTAATTCACAGTTTACCAGGAATTCTTTAGTAATGTTCTTCCTGCAGAAAACGGGAAGAACAGAGAAAAAGCAATAAAAACTATTGTTTCTGGGTATATTTTTTTCCACCTCAAGGAAAACACGAGCACCATGGTCCCTGACATACAGTGGTGACAGAGCAGAAGGAGATTGTAATTCTTCTGTTGTGGTTGCATCAAAAAATCCCATACTGTGATGACATGACATTCCAGGTGCTCCAACAGGACACCTGCACTTTCCAGAGCTGGTTTAAGGAAATCACCAGTGTGAATCTTTGCTCTGCAAAGTCACTGACAAAAGAATGATGATATTGATCCAAATACTTCATGTATTTCAAACTGTAAACCCGTGTTTAAATACCTCTTTTGGCTTTTTCTTCCGTGGAAACACTGCTCCTTTTCTCCTGTTTTATAACTGGGAATTGATCCTAGGAGTGGAATAACTCATCCCCAAAGAGCACGTGGCCACCTTGGTGTTTTTTCATTCCTGCTGAACCACAAAGAAGGGTTTCTCTCTGGGAGTTTTTCTCTGGCCGTTTTTCTGGGCGTTTCTCTCTGGGCGTTTTTCTCCAGCCATTTCTCTCTGGGCGTTTTTCTCCGGGTGTTTTCCTCCAGCCATTTCTCTCTGGGCATTTTTCTCCGGGTGTTTTTCTCCAGCCATTTCTCTCTGGGTGTTTTTCTCCAGCCATTTTTCTCTGGGCGTTTCTCCCTGGCCACTTCTCTGGGTGTTTTTCTCTGGGCATTCCTCTCTGGGCGTCTCTGGGCGTTTCTCTCTGGGCGTTTTTCTCCAGCCATTTCTCTCCGGGCGTTTTTCTCCCGCCGTTTCTCTCTGGGTGTTTTTCTCCAGCCATTTCTCTCTGGCCGTTTCTCTCTGGGCGTTTCTCTCCGGGCGTTTCTCTCTCCAGCTATTTCTCTCTGGGCGTTTTTCTCTCTGGGTGTTTTTCTCTCCAGCCATTTCTCTCTGGGCGTTTTTCTCTCTGGCCATTTCTCCTGATGTCTCTCCTGGTGTTTCTCTTCCCGCAGTGGGGAACACGGAGCAGGTTCGGGAGGTGAAGGAGAGCCGCTCCAAGTCCGTGTGTGCCATCCCACCCACCCAGCCCAGCGGCGTGAGCTGGGGCGGGAGGAAAGAGCTGAGTCTGGAGATGTACAAACACAAGGGCTGCTCTGGCTCCTCATGAGGGCTCTGACTCCTCAACATGTAGATAATGTAAATAAGATGCACGTTAGAAAGGACGGCGTGGGCAGGGCGGAATATCCAGAGTGGTTTGCATGGAAAGTCATCGCCCAGTGCTGGGTTTTTAGTGGGAACTGAGGGAAAAGATGCCCGGCTGAGCATCAGCAATGCCAGGGAATGGCTGAGGGGGTGATTCTGAGGAGTTTCTAGGAAAAATTAGCCTGTTCAGTCTGGGAGAATTGCTGAAACTGCCTACGACTGCAAGGAAGGATGTTTTAATAAGGTGAGATATGGGATCTTCTCATTAGTTTTCAGGGATAGGATAAACAGCAGGGAGCATTTGGATTATAGATTGGAAAAAACTTGATAATCTCTTAGAAGGTTTTATTAGGGGATGGAGGAAAGAGCAGAAACAGCAACAGAATTCTGCTCCTCAGGAACTGATGGATCCTGGCTATGAACATTAACCTCATGAAGCCCAAAGTTAAATGGCATAGTTAAAGTGAGGGGTTGTGCCTTACCTGTGGGACCTCTCTTGTCCCACACCCAGCCACAGTTCTGCTGATGAAAAATTATTTCAGCTGAGTTAAAAGAGAGAAATATGTTCTTTCTGGTTTTTAAACATTTATGTAAGGAATGGTTCACCTCAAAGTTAAAATGAGGATGCTCCGAACCCAGTGACACCAGAAGATGAGAGTGACAGCCCTTAAATAGATAGGAAATTTTCTGATGTGGTTGGTTGGTTACATTAATCCTGAAGAGATATTTTGGGATGATCTGTGGTGCCATAGCTGGGAGCTGTGGGCTTAGAGGGATTCGAAAGTACCACGAGGGTGACCCAAACCTTGGCTGCTTCTCCCAGGAAAGGTGTGAGCCCTTTGCACAGCAGGTGCAGGTAAACTCCAGGGATAGGACCTGAGGAAGCCAGATAGCCCCAGTATTGGGGAATTTTCTTTGAAATTCCAGGTAAGTTCAAGCCTTTGAAATCTTGTCTTTTCTGAACGTGACAGGACAAGTTTTAGTTTTGCATTGACATTTTTCTTTCTTTTCTCCTTCCTCTGATCCAAAAGTATTTAATCTGAACAAGTGGCTCTTTTTGAAACAGCATTAAAAGAAACTGTGGGAATTCACAGACTCCCCTCCATGAATTTTGGACTTGCAGAACCAGTCTCCTGTGTGCAGAAATGCTCTCTTAGGAGGCCCCTGCATGGTACATTGGAACTTAAATTTTCAATTAAATGCACAAATTTGTGGGTATTTGCTTTGCAATGGTCCAAGGTCTCATTTTCCTCTGAAAAAAACCCTTTACAGTGTCCTGGCATAAGCTGAGGTGGTTCATGTTGATTGAAGGTCACTCCATCACTGGAAATTCACTTCATTGCAAAGGAAAATTGGAGCTTTTAGCAACAGACGTGTGCTTTATGTGTGTATATATTTCTATGTACGTATGTATTGATTTTAATATAGGCTCTCTGTCATCTTCAGTTAATTTGTTACAATTTTGGTTTGTTTCCTAGTTTAGTCCACGTGGGTTTGGCTGTATTTGGTTTAGAAAGCAGCCTATCTTCAAGTATGTTATAAGATATGATGGAGTCTAAGACATTTATGAATATGTTGGAGTGTTTTATGTTTCTATTTCAATTAAACTTGGTGTGTTATGGGATCATCTCTGAGTTATTCTCTCCTTACATCTTTAGCTGGTGACATCATCAGGAGCTGGGGACACCCAGGGCTGTCTCTGAGTGTTATTCCAGGCAGATCCTCTTGGAACAGCAGCTCCTTCACCCCTTGGCCAGTGGTGCCAAGATCACGAGTGAGGAAAGTGATTATAACAAGGAAATAAAATTGGTGTTATTGTTCATTGGTGAAACACACAAGGGAGAGGGAAAAACACTGAACCTGAAGGTCCTCAGCTCTCTGGGGTTGGAATGTCCCTGTTCACCTGCAGTTTTATGTCCTCAGTGTTTTGAATTTCTCCTTAAATTCTGCACAGTAAATAGTCATAGGAGGATTTACTAAGGTGAGTCGTTTTTGTTCTATAGTGGGAGAGCAAAAAGGAAATTAAATCAATTTGCTTGTCAAGAAGTTTTTAATCAAGGATAGAAACTGAGACTGGCTAATTCTTACTTGGGGTTTTTTGGCTTTTTTATTTTGGTTTTATGCTTTTACATCTGAACTGTGTTATTTTTGTCCAAAATACCTGGGTGTCTGTACCACCTTTGTCTTGCATCCATCCTTGTCATCTTTGTACAGCATCCATCATTTTTCTGGGCATCAGGCACTTAAATCAGGAGCTTTTTCCAATTGAGATTCCCACAAGTTCTCTGCAATATCATTATGGGTTATCAAGGACCTTATTAAATGGTGGCTGTTTTGGTGGGGGTCGATTTCTTTGTAATACTGTTGTAGGCAACAGAAGTGATTGGAAGAATGCCAGGAAATGGAATGGAAATTTTATCTGATGTGGAAGAAAAGGTAAAAAAAAAAAAAAAAATTCCTTGCATATTTTGGAAATTGTACAATTTCATCTCAATTCAGCAGGAGGGATGTTTCCATGCCAGGATCTCCCAGCTCCTGGCAGTTCCAGAGGTTGCTGGCTCCAGGTCTGCAGTGGCTCCATCCCTGCCCCACATTCCCTTACTCAGGCATGGGATCCTTTGTGGATCCCACACTTTTATTCTGGTCCATTAGCACATTGGAGTTAATTGTCCAATTACAGCTTCAGGTTATGAAGCTCCATCCTCCTTCTTTTTCCTTCTCACTTCACCCTTGGTTTTGTTCTTGGCCCTGAAAGTTGTCCTTGGTCCCAAGCTAGAGAAGGAATTGTTTTGTCTCCCTACTCTGTGAAGAGAGCTCAGTAGCACTTAATGTGAAACCTAAAAATACCAAAACAGCACAGGATCTAAAATATATAAAAACTAAAGCCTAAGGCATCAGCATTTTCATGCTCAGGCATGGGATCCTCTGTGGATCCCAGCCCCACATTCCCTTCCAGCCCCACTTCAAGTGCTGGATCCATCAATACCTCTCTGCTGCATGAACAATTTGCTTAATCTGCAGAGACAATATTCCCAGCAGGACATTTTTTCCCAGTGAGTCACTCTGCCCTAAATTTAACCTTCTGGATACTGTGGATTTTTTCTTAAAATTTCTTTACAAATTATAATAGCCCGGCTAAAGCTTTTATGAAGTATTTTCCAGTCACTTAGTGGCCAAGCCCTCTGACTAGTTTGTATTTCAGCCCAGAATACCTTTGATAATCTTTGCCAGTATCCAGTGTTGGTGGTCTAAAAATTCTACAACTGAGTGGAAAACTGTTAAGTGCTCAGGCTTCAGAGCATGCCTAATTAATTCTTTCCAGGGTTTTAGTCCTTTAAAAAGTGTTAAAAACACGAATTCAGTGTATCATTGAATATTGCATGGTTCTGTGGAAATAAATTGCATCAGTTTGATTCCTTTAGGAGTTCAGAGAGTTTTTGCTCTGTGCTTACTCTGGAAGTTTAACAGGAGTCTGTGGAAAGTTCAGGTTAAAATGAGCAAAAGTTGTTAATGAAGGGGAGTAGCTTGATGGCAAAGTGAGAGCCCAAAAACCACATCAGAAAACTCCTTGCAAAGACATCGATCAGCTGCATTTGAAAATCAGGCAAAGTCTCCCCTGCACTCACAGCTCCAAAAGCATTTCCTCATGTGAACTTTAGCATTTTTATTTTGAGCAGAAAACCACACTTGTGTTTATTTTATTTCATGACTGCTTAAGGAGATTATAATGACTTAATCCTGGAAAGGGCTGGCAGTGCTTGAGAAGCAGGTGAGGCAAATTTGAGCTTTTTTTCTCTGCTGACATCAAGTCCTGGAGGGGATTCAGCCTCAGAGGAACCATTAAGGATCTTTCAACATCCAGGCTTATGTGCTTCTTCCAAGAGACGTGGAGACGGGAGAGATGAAAAAGGAGCATGTGATGGAGATGAACTGGAGATTATCATTTCAATGCAGAATTAAAGGGAAAAATGTCAACATGGGTATCTATTGCTCTCCCTTGCAGCACAGCTCAGACTGGGGCTCTTTGTGAAACTTTGGTGGTTTTTCCAAGGTCAGGTTGGCACTGCTTGGGTGCTCTTGTCAGGGTCTGGCTGGCTTTGCTGTGGTGTCTTCTTGTTCTGAGGTTTGGGGGGGAAAGAGTAAAAGAAGAGACTCGAGAGAGATTCACCTACCTAAGGAAGCACCATGTGAGACATCTTTTGGAGCAGGGCAGATCATGGAGCCATGGGATCATTTAGTTTGGAAAAGCCCTTTAAAACCATGGAGCTCAACCATTCCCCCAGCACTGCCCAGACTGTGTTCTAAGTGCCACATTCACAGAGCTTTTAAATCCCTCCAGGGATGGGGACTCCACCCCTGTCCTGAACAGCCTATTCCAGGATTTCACCACCCAGGATCATCAGGCCAAGCTCCAATGAACAAAAGGTCTGCAGATCTCCAAAGGGACTCAGTGATATCTCCAAAGACAGCCCTGGAAACTCATCTCTTTATCAAATTCCAAGAAATCCTCTGCTTTCCTCATGAGAGAGAGAAAATAAGTTGATCTATCTACATAAAATGTAAATTTTTCTGTGAGCATGGATCAAACTACGGGAAATAACAACACAGACTGTGCTGATGGAGTCTTTGATCAATTCAAAGGTAAAACACCCAATTCTGTGAAAAATCTGAGCTGACTTGCTCCAGCTCCTTGCTAGAATATGTATGTTTTGGAGAGTCACAATTTTGGTTTAAAAGCTTAAGGGAAAACAAAAAATAATCCTTAGGATCAATTAGGAATTAATAAAATGCTCAGGATACAAGTTTCCTTTCCACCCACTGAAGTCCTGCAGTGCCCGTGGTGGCACTGTCATTTGACCTCTGTGGATAAGAGGATGCTGAAGGCAGGTCCCTGCTGGCACCAGGAGAGGCAAGGGAAGAAAGGAAGGGCTGTTTTCCTTGGGAGTGAAATATTTGTGTCTTCCCTGGCATGGAATGTGGTGCTGGGTGGTTCATTCACCCCCCTGGCTTTGGTGTGGCATTCCAGAGATCCCTACACGGGCTCCAAAGGACAGACACCTTTCATTAGCACAGGCTGTGGGAGAGGCTGCACTGTCTCATTGCCCAGGAATTTTTTTGGATCCTGAAGGTGATGAGGATGTGCTTGGTGCTGTGACAAGGAATCATAGAATCACCCTGGAATCACAGGATGGTTTGGGTTGGAAGGGACCTTCAAGATGATCCAGTTCCAAACTGTGCCATGGGCAAGGATACCTTCCACTGCACCAGATTGCTCCAATCCCTGTCCAACCTGTCTTTGAAAAGAAACACGTGTCAGGAGTGGGATTTCAGTGCATGGAGAGACATCTCAACCTTGGGAACTCAATTCCTGTTCCACAGCCTCAGAATTGGAGGATGTTTGACTGGGCACAAGGCATCCTGTGAGGAGCCAAGGCTGGGCACCAGCAGTGGTCTGCCTCAGGCATGCAGGGTTTTTCTGCCAGTGGCACCCAGAATTCCAGAGGACACTTCCAAATGGCAAACAGCACTATCTCAGGATGTGCAGGAGCACAAAAACAGCCGTGCCAAATACAGCTGGCTCAAAACACACCCAGAAATGTGGAAGTGTGCATTAATCCCTTTTTTAAAAGCAAAAATACACAAGTGCCCACTTTGCATTTTAATTTTATGTAATTGCAGTGTGAGCTACAAAAAAATCCTCTCTCCTGGTGTGCAAATCCTTGTTTCACCCAGCTCCTCTGAGCGTTGCCAAAGCTCCTGTCAATTGTGTCCAGCTTTGAGGAGGAGATCACAAGAAGACATGGCCACCAGTGATCATTGTCACTTCAGACAGGTTTAGCCAGGATTGTGTGGTAGTTAAATGGCTGATTGGAATGGCACTAATTGTTTATTTAGGTGATAGATAAATTGTACTGTGTATTTAATCAACCATTTTATGTTCACTACAAAGAGCAGCAATGAAGCACCAGTGACTGGGAGGTGGGTGTTCAAAACAGTGGAAAAAGAACGAATAAACTGGGGTGAGGTGGGAAAGGGAAATTTGTGTAGGAATGGGATGAGTGGAGGTTTAGGGAGGGTTGATCACGAGAACCTCGGAAATCCCTGGCAGTAGCTGGGAGTGTTCCCAGTGGAATGGCAGGACAATGGGATGGACAGGGTGTGCTTATTCCTGCAGAATCCCAGCTCTGTGGCTGAGTTTTGACACTGCATGATGGTGAGTCTGCACCCTGTCCCAGCTCTCCTTTCTCCCTGTGTCAGCACAGGGATTGCTCTGGATGCTGTGGAATTCCTCACATCTCATGGTCAGGTTAAACCAAGAGCAACTCTGGGACCGTGAGGGAGAGAGGTCTAATGTGTTCTTGAACAGCCACCCCTGCAATGTTTAAGACAGACAATGCAGAGGATAAAATAAATTATTATAATTTAAATTCTGTTGTGCTTATAGAAGCACAACAGAAGATTGAGAACATTCATCTCTCTGTATGCCTCAATAAGAAATGTAGTCAAAATTTTTCCCTACCCTCTCCAGATTCCCCAACCAGTGTGCAGTTGCTTTGGGATACCTATATGTTCACAGGTAACTTTAAATATTAAATTGATTTGAAAATTAATTTGGCAACATGAATTCCCATAAGATAGGGAAGTCAAAATCATCACCCCCTGCTGTTTAGAGAAGGTCATGACTAAGGCTAAGGTTCGAAAATCAGAACTTGATTTTTGACTGTAATTTAAATTTCTTCTCCCAGCCTCCTGGCATGTCACAGGAGATAGTAATTGTCCTACAGAAATTACAATTTTCCTAGTCTGGCATCCCATTGCTGGCAGTGATCTACAGCAGATGCCCCAGCAGAAGCCAAAAACATTAGGAAGCAAATGGCAGTGAAATTCCATGCAGGAATGTCCTTGCTCCCAGGAGACACTTCTCCCACAGCAGCCTGGGTGGGAGGGAAGGGTATGGATCCATATAATCTGCTTTTCCATGGCAGGAGGGAGAGCATCATTTACAACTGCAGGACATCCCCGGTGTGCACCTGGTTGGATTTCCCTGTCCAGCTCCATGTGGACCTGCCTGGTGCAAAGGTTTTGATTGCAGCCCTTCCAAGAGGACTGGGATATTTAAGATCTCCCAGAGTTTTAATGTTTTTCCTGCATCCCTGGGCTTACTTTCTGTAAAAGCCACACCAGAGTTTTGCTCAGAGGAAGGAGGAGACGCAAATTCCAGAAGTGCCATTTGTGAGGACACAGTGAGAGGTGTCTTAGGACACCATGGGCTCCACAGTGTGGGGAAGACCTTGGAGTCCACTTCTGCTTGTGTGTGCAGGGATGGATGGGAATAACTCCCTGTGTCCCGGGAATTCTGCACTCGTGACCCAGAGCCGTGTCCCGAGGGCTCCCAGCCCCGCTCCTCGGGCAGCAGCAGCCGTGTGTCCCCTTGCATGGCTCCCTGCTCTGCCCCAGGAGCTGTGTCACGATCCCTAATGCCACAGCTGCTTGCTTACGCCAGGTCAGCTGCTTTTCTTAGTCCTGCTCCACCACCCACTGAAACTCACACCAGCCAGGAGATCATTATCCACATCCAAAAATAGCGTTTCTCTGGCCCCGCTCTCCCAGAGACCCGGGAAACTCGGGGGTTTTCCTGCTTTTCTGATTCCCAGTTGGGCTGGTTTCCCCCCTGCTGCCCCATGAAGGCCGGAGCAGCCGCCCTGGCCGCCGGGATCCTCGGGGGCACCGGGGTGCTGCTCTTCCTCATCGCCTTTGGCACGGATTATTGGCTCCTGGCCACGGACACCTGCGGGGGCTTCGAGCATGGGAACAGCACTCTGAGCACCGGGGGGGTGAGCGCTGAAATCTTGTGCTTTGAAAGAGCTTGCCTAAATGATCGCGGATCTGAAATTTTGAAATCTGTGATAATATTTGTGCTCCATGAAAGTGACCTGTTTATGTAAAATGTCAGCCTGAGGTAAAACTTTAAATTCTTTGAAATCCAACCCGGCTTTTCCATAATATTGAGCGTTTTGACTGGAGTAAATTGTGTCTAGGAAACATTAATACGGCACCTCTGTAATCTGGCAGATATGAACATTAGAGAATGAAAGACAAAAATGTAAGAGCTTTAGTTGTTGACAGCATTTCCCTCTAAAGACAAAAGATATCTCCTGATATTTGCCATTAAAAGATTTCTCCCTCTGTAGTTTCTTCATTTAAAACTAGTTCATGTTTAAAAGTGTGGGGCTTGGCAATCACTTCCATCTGAAGTGATACAGCTGCAGCACAGACACCAAACAAAAGTGAACATCAGACACAGAGCAGAGCAGAAGGGTTCCTGTCCATCCAGCCAGTGGTCTGGATATCCTCAAAGTAAGGTTTATATAGGATTTTAGTTAGCAGGAAATGTAATTTTCAAGGGACAGCTTGGTATTTTAGTGCTAAGGGCTGGTGTCACCCGTTTATAGATCCCTCAAGTTGGATTTTCGCTGCACTTGCTCTTGTCTAACTCTTCAATGAAATAACAACCAGATCAGTTCCTCAAGCCACCCACTCTCCCCAAATGTTTTTGTGCTGATCAATGTGTGGTTTCCATTACAAAATGACAGGAAGATCCTTGTTGTGTGCAGAGTTTTTGTTACTTCAAAGTTCAATCCAATTAGGTTTGATTTTTTTCCTGGTGTGGTGAGTCACCCTGGGTAAGCATCATGATGCCAGCAAGAAATATTTTTCTTTCATTTCAGAATGCCATAATCAAATGTAGGGCACTGTTTGCTTGAGTCATGGTTCCAAATGACTTGCCCAACTGAAAAAAAAAAAAAAAGTTATGATGGAAAAAATGCCTGGAGAAGTGAAACAGAAAACAGTCTTTAGTTTCACGCAGCTCAGTAAAGCCTGGGGATGGCAGAGACAGAGAAGTGCCACTTGTTTTTCGTGCACTTGGGAAGTGACAGTGTTAATTGTTTCACATTTTAGTTGTTTTTGAAAGTGGAGAGAGCAGAGGTGATGCACTGCATGACACAAATAAGCATCTCAAACATTTCAGAGACGCTCTTGGCCAAGTGTTGGGGAGCCTGACGCTGAGGCAGTGACTTCAAAAGCACCAGGCAGAAATAGGAACTGCTCTTACTCTTCCCTCTGAGCTATTTTATTTCTATTTCAGACACTGTTTCTATTATTTCTATTTCTGTTACTGGTTGTGGATAACTGGCTCTGTTTTTCCCTTCTCTGCCCTTTCTTAAACTGTCAATTCCTGTCCCTTACAGATAAGGGTGGGCTGAGTGTCTTGGCAAACTCAGTGAAATGTGCTGTGGATGCACCGAGTCAGAGCCACCAGCTGAGGAATTCTCAGGGCTGCATGTGCCCCTTGTCATAGACAGGATTTTGTCCTGAAAATAAAAGGAGAATCAGGACAGAGCTCTGGAAGCTGCTATAATGTGATGCATAAAGGGAAGCAGAATATCTCTGGGGAGAACTTAGAGCCCCTTCCAGTGCCTAAAGGGGCTCCAGAAGAGCTGGAGAATGAGTTGGGATGGAGAGACAGGACCAGGGGCAGTGGTTTCCCACTGCCAGAAGGATATTGGGGAGGAATTCTTCCCGGGCACAGGTTGCCCAGAGCAGCTGTGGCTGCCCCTGGATCCCTGGAAGTGTCCAAGGCCAGGATGGATGGGGCTTGGAGCAGCCTGGGACAGTGGAAGGTGTCCCTGCTGTGGCAGGGGGTGGCACTGGATGGGCTTTAAGGTCCCTTCTCACCCAAATGTTTTAACCTGTGGCAGGGTAAGTACCTCTAGCACCTCCCTGTTGAGTTCCATCTCCTTTCTCTGGCTCACAGGGGCCATTCCTCTATGGACATTCCCTTTCCATCATAACAATCAATTTTGTCACAGTCCTGTCTCCTTTGCCAAACTGTGTGTGAGGAAGATAAAACTGGTTTTGAGATAATTTTAATAAATCCTTTGGTAAATCTTCCATGACTAAACTTTGCAATATCCTTCCTTCTGGAAAGACCAAAACCTTGTGCTGGCAGGTCTGGTTTGGGGGTTGGAGGAAGGTGTTTGAGGAGTAGAACACACTCAGAAGACCCAGCTCCCTGAAATTCCCATCCAGCTCTGGCCAGCAGGGGCTTAAGGACAACAGAGATGATGGCAAATGGTTTGTGCAGGTCTTCAGGACAATTTGTTATCAGAACAATTTGTAACTGTGACACAGCAGAAAGTCAGGGACAGCAGCTCCTCCGTGTTCCTCAACGCCTCCAAAATTGACTCAAAAAACAAATGAAAACCTCATAAAAAATTAAATCAATGTCTGTCAAAGCAAAGCATACACTCTTTGTACCACAGTCTTCCCTGTTTCAGCCTGGACTTTCATTCCTCCCCAGACTGAATCTCCAACAGAGCTCGGGAAGGAGATCCTCACTTTCCACCACGAGGGTTTCTTCTGGAGGTGCTGGTTCTTTGGTGAGGGCCACCCCGAGACCATCTGGACCTTCTGGTACAGTGAGTACAATGCCACCACTCCATTTCCTCAGCATTCCCTCACAATGTAATGGGAAACAAACACAGGAAGTACTCCCAGTTTTAGTCTCATTTTTGTCGTTCTCATCTTCTGTCAAAAGCAAACCTGGCTCACTCTTTTTGTGCCCTTCCTGTGCTCCTTTTTTGACATGGATTTTGCTCTCAGAGGGCTGTTCACAGAAATGTTGTAACCTCTTGAGGCCATTTAATTTATCACCTACAAATTTACGTGAAGTGGTGGCTTCCACCAGCAAGGAGAACCCTTCCTTCCTCCTGCTCCCTCCCGACACTTCTTGATGTTTGTGTTCAGCAAAGTTCTGTAAATGTGAGCCCATGCCCTTTGCTCTTCTGTCCCTGTTTTCTGCCTTCCAGGTGCTCAGCCCCCACTGATTTCAGCACTGGGAAGGCTGGAACTGCACTTTCATGGTGTCCCTGGGTGCTCAGGACCAGTGGTGCACCATGGAAAGCCATTTCATTTTAAGATCTTGCCTTTTTTACTTTTTAAGATCCTTGAAATTACACTTGAGAATAAACAGAGAGGGATGCAAAATCCTTTATTTTTTTGAAAACATCTTCAAAAACAAATTGAAGGAAAGGGTGGAACCTGTTCTGTGACACTGGTTGGTGCCAACCTGGCGGCTCTCGTGCAGTGAAGGGTTGGCCCAGAGAACCAAGTGCTCCCAGCAGGAACAGGAAAGGAATGAGACCACACCAGGACATGCCTGGCACCAGCCCTGCTGGTGGGATTTGGGGATAATCCCCCCCAGATTTTAAACAAGTTCTGCAAAGGCTTTAATCACCACAAAAACCTTGGCCCTGTGCCCACTCGATGGAAGATGTCGCTGTGGTTGTGGAGCAGCACCATCACCTCAGAGGGCACTTCCCTGCAAATAATGCAGGTTCCCACACTAAATTTACTCTGCAGTGATTAAAATTTCAAATGACTTCGCTGTCCCCCAGCCCCTGACCTGTTTCCTGTAAAATCTTGCAGGAATACTTCCCGCCACCGTTCAACTGAACAGTGGGAGGGTTTTCACATGGGAAATTTGTGATAAAAAAGGACAGGCTTGAGACAGGGAGTTTGCTACTGAATTACATTATATGGAAATACATAATATAATTTTACCTGAAGTAAAATGAGTCACTCTGATAACTGGTGAATTTTTTTGCTACTTCTTTAGGTATTTATTATAATAGGATTGATCATGGCAAATTAATTTGCTGCTCTTGTGGATGTAATAATTAATTCAATAGGTATTCCATAGTCAATTTAGCATGAACTAATGTCCACCTATTATAAAGTGCTCCTTTGAGCTGGGGAACATATTTAAATAAGTGGCCAACCATTAATTAATTCATTTAACATTCATTCTATTACTGTTAATCATGATAAGCCTCAGTGGTATTAATATTGATGGGGCACTTCCATTCTAATTGTGCTTTTCCTTCTCACCAGCTGGAGGTCTTGGAAGTGCCTTGTTCTGGTACCCAAACATTTTGACCCTTCCAAGTGGTCAGGCACATTTTCTGGAGGAAAACAGCAATGAAAATATTGACACTGACTTCATTTGCTCCATCTTTCATGATCTTTGTCCACCTCAGACTCAGGTTATAAAGACGAGAAGATGTGCAAGAAGCAGTCTCAGATCCTCTGATATCTCCCCTCTTTCATAATTTTTATTTCTATTTTTTTTTTCTCCCTAAGCAAGATTTATTATCTTTATTTTCCTCCCCATCCTTCTGATTTCACTGAGGGTTTTGCAGATTTTGCACAACAGCACATCGCCATCTCAGTGCTTTATTTCCTGATTCTGAAGGAAATAAAAGCAAACAGGAATTTAATTCTTCTTTTTCTTCATCTTTTCCAGCCAGCCAAGCACACCCTAAGTTCTGCATGCATGGCTACCTCTTCCCCATGCCCATTGCTGTGGGACCTTTCCCCCATCCCTCCTATGACACAACTGCAGGTGAGTTCCTTTCCTTCTCCCCCAGCAGCTCCTTTTCCAAGGGATCAGGCAGAGATCTGGGATGTGTGTCAGGGCTGTGGATCTGTTGTAAATTCACACAGCCAAGCATGGCCAAGACCTTTGCTGAGCTCCTTCACAAGCCAGTCCTGCTTGCTTGGCTGCCCCATGCACACAGTGAGAGGTTCCCCCACGTTTTCCCTCCTCCAGCCCGGCTGTGCTGGGATGGGCTCTGCTCCCTCCCACTGGGTGCTCAGCACCTACTCCTGTGAGCAAGGCAGGAGGATAAATCCATTCTCTCCCATCTCCTCACTCGTTGGGGCCAGACAACCCAAACCCAGCCCGAGCGCTGCCTCGGCCCCAAAATCTGTTTTCCCAGGATAGCTCAGGTGTTGATTTGTTCCAAGACAAAAAAAAACAAGCTCTGGAAAATCGTTTAAAGACCAAATTGTTAGAAAATCCACGTAAGTGACTGGCTTATTTTTAAAGCACTGAACACTCCGCAGTTGGAGAGCTCCCTTTCAACCGGGTCCCTTTTTATTTATGTTTCTCTATATTTTCCGAGTTCTTTAATGAATCAGCTGCTGTTAGGAATTTTAATTTGCTAAATTGGTGGCAGCAGTTAGAATTAATTCAATGATCTTTTTTGAAATGAATTGATTTCTTTAAATAGTGTGCATCAGTCTGCCTTGCCTCCGGGGATGCAGGGCAGACGTTCTGCACAAACAAACATCTTGACCTTTTCCTTAGCCTTTAGTAGTACGTTTTTTTAGTTTTATTTCATTATTTTTTTTTTCTATGGGAAATTAATTAAAAAAAAAATATTGTCAGTAGGAGCATGTGAGGGAGAGCAGCTCGTTTCTTTGGCTGTGCTGTGCAGAATTCCTGCCCCAGGGAACGCTCCGTGGTGTCAAATGGATACGAGGGACCTGTGGAGGGAGGAGGAGGAGCTGGGTGTGCAGCAGTGGGATTGTTGCACAGCGTCCAGCTTCTGAATGATCCTGCTGATAAACACACACACACACACGCTGCTTTTTCCGTCCTTAATAAAGGGCACCAAAGGCATCTGTCCCTGCCTGTCAGTCCCGGCTGTGAAATCCTCCCCAGCTGCCTCCCAGATGTGTCCTCTGGGACAGCCCCGGCACCATCTCCATGTTCTCAGAGGAGTTTTCCGACCTCGATGGTTCTGTGAAGATGCCGGGGGGTTGGAGGTGCTGGACCCCGGGGCGCTGCGGGCTCTGCCTGTCCCCGTCTCCTCTGGGGACGTGGGGGTGGCTCAGCCTCCACATTTTGGGCAGGGGCAGCGCCGGGCTCCTCCCCTGCCCCAATCCTCCGCAAAGCCCTCGAGGGAGCAGCCCCTCCTCTCGTTGACGCCCTTCCCTTTCCAACCAGCCCGTCCTCATTTGCAAACGCTGACAAAACAGGAGGCTGTCCAAGGAGAGGGGTCCTCCAGCTATTACCTGCTCCAGAGATAATTCTGCCTTATCTGCATCCTCTTAGGCTCCCTGAGAGGAACGGGTGACGGGAGGTTAAACATGAAAATGAATTCTGTGGTTTTGGAGAGTTCAAGATACTTATCTCTCCCTAAGTGGCTCTCCTGACAAAATGGTTTCAAATGAGGAAAACGCATCTTCTCTGTATCATTTTTCTTTCAAGTGGGAATCATTTCAGCACTACCCACTTGCTCGTGCTCGGCTTAAATTGAACTGGAGCTTCTGGAAAACAACTGGCAGGGCAAGATGTGGTGGTCCAAGGGATTGGATAAATCAGGGGATGGGGAGCAGGGTATCAGAGGGTCTCTGCTGGAAGACCACTACCTTTGGATAAGGTTTATGGCAGTGTCTGAAAGACCCTTGGCTTCTGGGAGACTTAAATTAGTGGGCTGCATCCCATCCTGTTCCATCTGGTGGGATGTGATGGACCAAGCTTGCTCAGCTCTGCCAGGGGTGGTTGTAGGAAGTCACAGCCAAAGCCCCAAATTCCTTGGATGGAGTGGCAGCTGCTCTCCACCCCATTCTCCTTCTCAGAGTCAAACAAGGCCATTAATGGGGGAACCCATGAGCTCCTGTTTTCCCTGCAGTCCTGCTAACAAACCCTGCTTTTATTTTAAACCAGGAGCGTGGCACCTTCCCGAAGTGTTAATTGAAGTGGAACAAAGCTGTGGTCTGAATCTACCTCTCCAAATTTTGCCATTTTCTTTCCTTTCTTGCCAAGCTTTTCCAACCTCTCCCGGCAGAGCTAAGAGCAGCGTCCTTTCCTCCCACCCCTTGTTTTGGTGTGCTTCCCTGGCAAACCTTCCCAACCCTCTGGCCTCATTCCAGTCCCTTTCTGTAGGGCCTGACATTCCCCCTGAACCCGAGGCTGTTCCAGGTGCCCTGGCAAAGCTGGAGACTCAGCTCTGCCTCACACAGCAGCGTCACAGGCAGAATTTTTACATTTTTACTGTTCCTAAAGCAGGAGTTAAACATGGCATCATTAAGAGAAAGATTTCTGAGGTTGAGGAAAGCCTCTCTCCCTCTCCTTTCACTGACTTTGCTCCCGTTGCAGTGTACAGAGGCTTTTGGACGGCGTTCATCCTGCTGGCCGTGGCCGCCGGGCTCGTGGGGGGGCTCCTGCTGGTGTGTGGGGTGCCCTTCTCCAGCCCCCACTCCTACAAAGTTGGGGGAGGATTCCTGCTGCTCTCAGGTGAGGGGACATGGCCGGGGCAGGGTGGCTTTGGAATGGGGGCACGTGGGGGGGAAGTGCTGCCTCGGGCTGTGATGGGAGCTGCAAATGATTTCCCTCTTCCCCACTGGAATGAAACCCCTGGGAGCTCTGAGCAACCTGGCCCAGTGGAAGGTGCCCCTGCTGTGGCCTTTATGGTCTTTAAGGCCCCTTTTGACCCAAACTATTTTCTGATTCCATGAGTCTATGCTCAGCCAGGCTTTAGCAAGACAGCCCTTAGTCCTAGCAAGGCTGGGATTTTTGAAAATCACGTGGTTTTTACTATTCCTCTATGCAGCCCTTTTATTTCAGTAAAGCCTGCAGGTGTGTTAAGCCTGGGCAGCATCAGCCCTGCTCAGTTCCCCAAAGTCAGGCTTTGCATTTGGGCTGCTCCTGCCTCTGCTGTTAGCTTTGATAGAGCTGGAAACCCAAAGTGATGAAAGGCAAACCCCATGATCCAAAATGGGAGGGCTGGCTTAAGGAGACCTGAAAAGATGAAACGATGGCACTGCAGGAAAATGAATTAAAAATAGGCATTTATTCATTTTCCCCACTGCTGTTACCAATGATTCCACTGAATTATCACTTGGGCTTTTTCCTTTTCTGTATTTGAGAGGAATAACTGGCTTCAATAGTAGAAATACTTGATTTATACCAGTGACTCAAACTCAGAAAAAAGCTCTTTTATGACTCAAGCAGCCACAGGCTGGAGCTCAGTTGAGCTGCGCCAAGTGAAGAACTTTGTAATGAAATCAGGCCTTTCTCTGAAAAACCACAGCTTAATTGCAGACCCTTCACCAGCTCCTGCTTCCTCATATCTGGTATATATCATATGAGACACTGTCTCTGCTCTCAGTTTATGGTTTAAGTGAGCCCAGATGTGGGGGGGCTGAAAACATTAATGAGAATATTGAACAAGAAATGTCCTGACATCGACCCATGTCCCCAGCTGCCACATCTACACAACTTTTAAATTCCTCCAAGGATGATCATTCTACCCCTGTCCTGGGCATCCTGTGACAGAGATGGGCAATGCTGTCCATGGGGAAATTCCTGCTGCTGTCCACCCTGCCCTCCCCTGGCCCAGCCTGCGGCCGTTCCCTCCCCTCCTGTCCCTGTTCCCTGGAGCACAGCCCGACCCCNACTGGGGGTGCCCCTGCAGTGCCAGCACAGGGGACAGCACTGCCCTGATCCCCCTGGACACCATTCCTGATCCAAGCCAGGTGCCTTGGGCCTCTTGCCCACCTGGGCACCCCTGGGCTCCCATCCAGCTGCTGGCACCAGCACCCCCAGGGCCTTTTCCACAAACACATTCCCAGCCACGCTGCCCCAAGCCTGTGGTTTTCCATGGGGTTGTTGTGATCCCGTAATGGATAACAATCCAAGAGCTGTAGCAGGGCAGCTTTCTCTTCCCACCTGTATTCCAGGCTCCCAGGAGGCAGCAGATGTCCCTGGGGAGTGTGGCCAGCCTGCACATTGCACAGAAATATCACAGAAAAGGATGCCGAGTAATACTCAACTGTCTTCCTTTTTTTTTTTTTTTCATTGTTTTTCCACTTTATTTGACTACTCCTTGATTAAAAGGCTGGGGCTTCGAATGTGACACTTTTTAGAAGAGCTGATTATGCATCACATAAACCTCTTGGCATTAGACAAAGATGCTGCTGTTAAAATTGAAGTTTGTATTAATGCAGCTTCAATCTGAACAGCAATCATTGTTATTAACAGTCATTCGGGGAAACGAGTTCAGCTGGAAGACACTTCCATATATTTCCCATTCAAATGATAGCAGAAGGATTCAATGTGTTTTTCAGCAAAGTTTCCTTGGTGTTTCAACTGATCCTTTTATTCAGGGGGGCTTATCCTGATCTCAGACCTCTAGATCCTGCTTGGCCCTGGCTTCTGGATGGATTTGGGTTGCATCCCTCCATGGTTATTTTCTCGTTATCCCTTCTAAAAATATTTTGCATAATTGCACTAAGCAGTAGGAACAATGGATTTAACACAGCCTCAAGTGCCCAGCCAGCCCTTTCCTTTGGAGCTCGGGATGGAGCAGGAGAAGGCGCCTCTTGTCTTCTAATCATGGCCTGAGGGTCAGTGTTAATTAACCTCCCTGGCAGAAAGGATCTCTCCTTGAGGAAGTGTGAAAAAGCTGGCAATCTGCAGAGTGGGAACTGGTCTGGCAGTGGGAATGGGAGATGGAGCACCAGGACCACGGGATGTCCCGGCCTCAGAGGGAAGCTTTCACCAGCAGCTTTGTTCTGCCCACCAACTCCCTACTTTTGGGGGAAGTCGTGGTTATTCACTGCAAAATGACGTCACTTTTCCCACCAAAAGGCTCCAAAGACACTACTGGTGCAAATAGATTCCCAGACATTTATGGATGAGCAGCCTGGCATAGTCCTGAGGAGGGCTGGGTGTCCATCTGTCACAGGGTGAGGGTTCTTATGGCTCGAGTGGGTCCCTTTGCATTTCCCTCTGCGATGCCTTTTATTTACTGTACATGCCAGAGGGCAAATCTGACTGTGCCAGCTCCCATAACCAGTGGGCTGCCCTGGGAGGTGCTTCTGAGAGTCCTTCCAAAGCTTTGGAGCCATTTCTCTGGATTTCCTCCACTGGGTGACTGTGGAAAGAGCCAAAGCCCATCTGACATTTGCTGATGCTGCCTTTGCACATCCACAGCCCAGCCGAGCAATTTTCCCAGCCAGCCTTCTCCCCAAAGCACCTGGAGTACGTGAGCCAAGAGCCAGTGTGCTGCTTTCCTCCCAGCATTTACCATCTTGGAATGAGCTTCAGCTCTTCCAAGGGGTGGCAGATCCTGCCTGGTGCCTGACTGTCCCTTTGTTTCAGCAGTCAGAGGTTTGTTAATTGTCATTACAATGTCACCAAGAGGCCTGGGTGAGCTCTCTGCTGCAGCTTCTGGAAGCTTTTTGAGTTGCTGAGACAACTTGGCTCATGGTCCTTCATTTTTCCTCCCTCGTGCTCCTTTTCCTTTGGGCTCTTTGGGTATTTTAGAGACCAAACTTAGAAGTGCAGCACTGGCACAGGCTGTGGATGCCCCATCCCTGGAAATGTTCCAGGCCAGGTTGGATGGGGCTTGGAGCCACCTGGGGTGATGGGTCACATCCCTGCCCATGGTGGGACCTACCTGCTCTTCAGCGTGACCCAACAGCGTGGAAAAAAAGGCAGATCTCCCAATCCTGGGAGTTGAAGTGCTGGGTTTTTTGCTCAGATTCTGCCTCCCAAATGGAGCAGCTCCACTTTGGCAGTCTCAGGCTCCCCACGTGCAGTGAAGGCTGGCAGTTATGGAAGGGCAGCTGAAGGTCACCCCTCCATTTCGTCGTTATTAACATCCTTAAGAGGCAACCAGTGAGAGAGGAGAACGAGTCAAAGTTCATTATTCTCCTAATTAGCAGATTACACAAAAGTTCAGTAGCTTCCCCAGAATAAGAGTTAAAGATTGAGTTCACTCACCTGTCCCCACAATTAGCAGCTATAAAGGTGTCACAAGGAAATAAAGTGAGAGAAAGGAAAAGCTCTACTTCAATTTGCCCACACGGGAGACGCAGCTCCACTGGGAGAGGGGGATGGAGCTCCAGGCTCCCGGGTCTGCAGTGCACAAAGGAGACAGATTTAATACCCCTCTGCAATTTTCTGGCAATTAGCCCCTCCCCAGAAGATGCCATTGACCTCATCAGCCTGGAGATGGAGTTTCGCAGTTAATTTTTCCCAGTACCATCCTAATGAACAGAGGCAAAGGGGGAGAAGGAGGCAAGGAAAGGGATCACTCAGGGTGATTTTCCAGTGGAGAAAGCTCAAGGATGCTGAGAGGAGCACGGGGGGTGAGGTTTGATGAGGACTTCACTTACCCAAACCCAATAAACACCCTGTGTCTCGGGTGTGGGTGCCAGCGCCTGTATCATGTTTAGGACAGAAAACCACATTTTTTCAGTTTTTTGTT
This sequence comes from Polioptila caerulea, assembly GCA_013397295.1. Lineage (NCBI taxonomy): Eukaryota > Metazoa > Chordata > Aves > Passeriformes > Certhiidae > Polioptila > Polioptila caerulea. Next base: position 233,945 of record VYXF01010841.1, on the reverse strand, counting down.
TTGCTGCCCAAAGCAGGGAGGAATCTGTGTCTCTACATCCAAGGCTGGCAGGAAACAAAGGTGGTTTTCTGCTGTGTCCAACACTAAAAGCCCCAGAAAGGAGCAGGTAAAGTGAAACCTGTTCAACAGATGAAAAATCCCAAATAAAAGAGTGTTTTGAAAGAAAAATGCCAAACACTTTGGTAATATGGGAGTGAAACATCCTGATTTTCTCATGATGAAGAGGCTGCTGGTGGCTGTAAGTGTGACAAATTTTAAGCAGGTTTGGGTACACTTGTGATTGCTCCAAACAAACATTTCTGGCTGAGCAGATTTTGGTGAGCTGCCCTTCCTGAGCTCCCACCGTCCTTTGGCTGCACTTGCCCTTCTGATTTTCTCTTCCCACTGAAGACATGGTGTAAAGCCCAGGGATTCTTCATCACTCAGCTGTAATTATTCCAGGGAAGAAGGCTGCTTGCTTTACATATTCTTGTCATTTGCCCAGAGTGTGAAAACATTCTTAATTTAGATGCCATGGCCGTGCCATCACCTCCAGTACCTGTTTAATAATAAATCCTTGCGTGCCAAGACCTGGAGCTCCTCCTGAGGCCAGAGGAGGGACCAGTTCCCATTCCCTATCTCCTGAAGAAATTGGGGATGGTGCCACCCACACATGGGACTTCCCACACCCCTCCTCAATAACAACTGGGAAGTTTTGATGTGATTACTGCAGAAAGGCCAGGTTGGATCATCTAAATTGTCCTCGGAGAAATCAACACAGAATTCCTGGTTATTTAAAGCAAAATTCCAAAGTACTTTTCCATACCCACGTTGTCTGTCCCACCGGGGCTGCGCTTTCATTTGCGTCTCTTACGGTAGGTATTATAAGTTAATGAAATAGAAATTGATCTTTAAAGGAGCACTTTTCAAGGTTCAGTTGCTATCTAATTAATTTAATTTTAAATTACATCAGTAATAAAGACTTAATTGCCTTCTTATCAATACATTGTATTTTGTAAAGGACATGCGACTATTTGAACACGCCATCGCTTGCTTATAGTAGAATAATTGGTATTTTAAGCATACAGCTATCATAGTAAGTGTAAAATATTTATTTGTGCACTTAATTTCAAGTGGTATCAAAACCTCAATGAACATGCAAATGTTCCAGCAGCTGCTGTTTAACTCCTTGCCTGCCTCTCCAGGAAAAACTCTTCCACATCGGGGAGAATGGCTGGAATATCAGGGTAGGGTGATGTAAAGAATATTTGTATGGCTACACCAATTTTTGATTGATAAGATTGCATCTTTCTAGGGTATGGGAGGCAGTTTAGTAGATGTGACAGCTTAGGGTGGGAACTGCAACTTCTATCTCATTCCTAGTGAGGACTTTGAAGCCTCTTACCTTCATGTGAGTCCTATTTTTGTCTCTGAGATGTTTTTATAACCATTATAAACAGAATCACAGTAATACACAGATGTGTTTTCTCTGACTGAAGATTCAGTAACCTCCCTGAGCAGATAAATCAACGTCAAGCTTTACCCCTTTCCTTTCCTTAGCACAAGAGCTAGATTTTGGAGTGTATAAGCTGCCAGGAAGAATAATTAAATACACCACAACTACCTTTGATTTAAAAATGGCAAGGGGAGAAATTAAATCCTGCAGAAGCCACAACACATCCACAGAACTGTGTGGTAACTTGTCAACTAAATTAATTTCGAGCTGTTCACTTCAACCATAAAAATAATATAAGCTGTGATGTATTTCTTTCATATATGTGTGTGTGTATGTCTGTATGTTATACAGCACCATTTAAAAATAGCAGCTTCTACCTGTGAAGTAGCAAGATCAGATATTTCTGAACTGTTTTTAAACCTGTCATCACACTATCACTATTTAACTTTAATAGATGTGGAGTTTAAAATGCACCATAGAAATATATTTTTTAATGATAATAAATGAGATTTGGGCCACTCTAATTTTTGTCATCTGCATCCAGCCTTATGGCATAAGCTGCTTGTTTTTCTTGTTATTATTCTGATATTTAGTAGCCCATCTAAGATTAATATCTCATGGCTGTGTGCCTTTCTCATGGCTGTAATGTGTTGGCTCTGCTGGCTCTGGGGAGTGGCAGTGCCAGAATTTTGCCATCAGCAGGATTTGTCATGGAATCTTTGCATTCCTGGTTGGGATTGGCTATGACACTGCTTGCAAGGGTGGATACAAAAAAAGAAAGAAGTAAGTTGTGGTGTCTCCTCATCAAAATCAGAGAAATTAAAAGCAAAAAGGTGAAACATCCCACCTTTGAGAGAGGAGTTTGGGTCGGAACATCAGCCCTGCTCTGGCGGTTTCTCCACAGCCTTACCCTGCTGAAGGAGAGCCTTCAGAGGTGCTGCTGGTCCAAGCACAAGGTGCCAAGGGCAGGAACTGATCCCTGTGCTATGGGGCTTTCCCATGGCAAGTGGTTTCCACAGGAACCTGCAGAGCAGCATCAGGAGCAACAATTCTGCAGCACAAAGCTTTGGTGCAGAGCACGGCTGAGAAGATGCTGCAACCTTTTCTCACCTTTACTCCTGCAATTCCTGCACAGACAATAACTCAGCTTTGTCTCTCTTCCCAGGAGGTTTGTTTCTCCTGCTCGTGTTTCTCTTTGTGATGTGGAAGGAGTTTGCAGCTGACTTTCAGAAGTACATCCTCCTGGAGAGGAGTGAGAGGTGCCTGGATGATGTCCCCGTGCGTGTTTACTACGGGTGGTCCTTCATGTTCGCCGCCGCCGGGGTGCCCCTGGTGTTACTCTCTGGACTCCTCTTCTTCCTGGTGGGCAGAGACATTATGGATTCCCTGCAGTAAGATGGATGTGGATAAGGCTTTGGGAAAATTGGTGATGCTCCTTGTAAAGAAACACACCCAGGTTTTGAGGACTTGATCGTTTTTGTAGCTCTGGTTGTTGAGATAGGTTGCACTCACTCTCATGGGCATCCACAGAATCCCAGACTGGTTTGGGTTGGAAGGGACCTTAAATCCCATCTTGTTCCACCCCCTGCCATGGGCAGGGACACCTTCCCCTATTCCAGGTTGCTCCAAGCCCCATCCAGCCTGGTCTTGGACACTTCCAGGGGTGGGGCAGCCACAGCTTCTCTGGGCACCCTCTGCCAGGGCCTGCCCACCCTCACAGCCAGGAATTCCTTCCCAATATCCCACCTAGCCCTCCCTCTGGCAGTGGGAAGCCATTCCCTGTGTCCTGTCCCTCCATCCCTTGTCCCAAGTCCCTCTCCAGCTCTCCTGGAACCCCTTTAGGTACTTGAAGGGGCTCTGAGCTCTCCCTGGAACCTTCTCCTCTCCAGGTGAGCACCCCCAGCTCTCCCAGCCTGGCCCCAGAGCAGAGGTGTCCAACCACTGCCCATCCCAAACCAGCCCCAGCTGAACATCCAGCTCCAGCCTTTTTCCACTTTGGAGATATTCCAGCACCTTGGTGGGGTTTGCACCAGATTTTTCCGCAGCCCAGGGGAAAGCAGCTCTCTGTCAGCAGAGCTGCACATCCATATTCAGCAGAGCTGGAGTTTTACAGCATTCCCAGCATCCTGGTTTCTTGTAAAAGGAAATCGAATCTGGCTGCGATGGTGCAAGCAATAATGTCTATTTCTAAAAAGCAATTAAGGATGATTTTTTTTTTTCTTAGCTGGCTCTAATTGACGTCAAAAGAAAACTGTTTTAATGGGATGTCGGGAAACATGAGAAACTTTTTTCTTCCTTAAAAGCCCTGATTTTGAAGATACGAATGTACCTGGACCTAACCTTACTTTCAATAAGGGAATAAACCAGTTTCTGTGGCTTGAAACATAATATGAATTAATAAGTATTTCTTTACAGCAATGTTTTACTCTGCATTTAATATTTTCTCTGGATACAGTTTGGTGGGGATTCCCAACCCAAAAACTCCAAGGTGATCCTGGTTGAGGGAAAAGGAGGGGGGCAATAGCATGATATTGTGAAATCACCTTGGCTTGTGCCTGTGCTTCATCGGGTCTTCAAGTGGCAATTTCTCACTATAAATTTGTTTCGAAAAATTTTTGTCATTTCTGTGAATTGAATATTTCCTCTGGACACATTTTGGGGAAATTTCTCAGCCCAAAACCTGAATGATGGTGGCAGCTGGAGGAACAGGAGTGGGGACAATGGCATTGGAATATTTTTTTGACTTTGTTTTGGTCGGCCCTCTCAGGCAGCTCAGCTAGGAGTTTGTATTCTACAGACACCTCACAAGATTCAAAAAGACAAATTATATAACATTTAAATACATTTAAATTCTTGCAGTCACTTGGGTGATTGGCTGACGTGGCAGTGACCCTCTGAAGAGCAAACTCCCCCTAATTCTCCACCAAACCATCCAGGTACTGAGGGTGAAATAATTTGCCCTGAATATGCAGAGGTTTGTAAAGACACTTGAGAGAGATGACAAAGATTTGATCTTGTCATGTTTCTCGGGCTGGAGCGTGGTGCTTTGAAGTAGTTTGTTGGGTCCTTGCTTGCTGAGCTCATTTGCATAAATTTTAAATCAAACTTCTCAAAATGCGCCGTTCTCGTGGATGTCAGAGTTTGTGCTCAGCTCCCATCTCCCGAGCTTTGTGTCACACTATTGACTCAGTGCAGTTAATTAATAATGGAATGTAAATCTCTGCTAGGAAGCGCTGGAGATTGTTGGCAGTGTAAAAATGTTTGTTAATGCTCTTCCTAAAATATTATTCGAGTCTGGCGTTTCTTTCCTTTCGGAGCAAGTTCTAATTATTCTTTTACAAGATTCATGGCATACACAGAGTGAGAAATTGTAATTCCCCCATGTAAAGATTAGTTCTTTCACATGAATAACAGGCTTGGGCTACAGCTCTTTAGCAATATCCACACTGTTTTCCCTTAATAGAAATTTTGTTTGAATAGAATTGGGGTGTGCAGGTAAAAATCATGGTTTTTTCCCCAGTGAATGGATGTTTTATGACATTCCCAAACACACAGAGATTTTAGTGTTTTATTTGGCCATTCTAAACTTTTTCTTTTTTTCCCTGATTCTCCTTGGGTTATGCCTGTTCCCCATCAGTTCTTCAAGGGGTAATTCCTCACTATAAATTCTCTTTGAATAATTTTTGTCATTTAATTATCTATTCAATGTGGAGATGAACACTTATGGTCACAAAGAATAAAAGTATATAATCCGAGAGCGGAAGAGGTCAAGATTTACAGTCACTTGCCTTTCACTGATCCCATAAAACAATCCAAGCATGCAGAAATGATGATCCCATAAGAGACACCAGGGCAGAAGAATGAGAATGCAGCAAGAAATCCATCAGACTTATTGATATCTGTGAAGCTGAGGATCCCTGAAGTTGTGAATATAGAAGTGAGTTTTATATTATAGAATGAAATATTTATTAACTTTCTCCATCTGTTCTTTAAAAAATTTAGTTTAATGTCATCAAGGCATTTATGGAATACATTTAGCTTAATCATGCATTCATGCCTTAGGGAGTAAAGCATCCCTGGAGACTTGCTCTTTCTGGATCAGCTCTAGAACAAGCAATAGTTTTAAATTCCATCATTCTTTGGAAAGAAACCACATGGTGTTGAATCATTCTTGAACAGAGGGTGTTTCATTTAAAATAGCTGGTATTGAGCACATCCAATTGTTGTCCGCTTTTGGGTAACCCCATCAAATCCCTGGATCTCCCACAGGTTTGAAAGATCTCCCAATATTAGATATGTACCTAATAGTCACAACAATTAGAAAGAATGAGATTGTAGAGTTGCATAATTAAACCAATTAACTCCTTCATTGAAACTCCTTGTTTATTGCCAGCACAAGGCCAAACACTTCATTTTGGTGGATTAAAGAGCCCAACTCCTTTGCTCTCAAGTTTCTCGTGGCAAGTATAACTCAAGCAGACAAAATTTGCTGTGAGAGTCATCATTTCTGTAGGAGAAATTTCCTAAAAAGGAACTCATGGGCTCGGTGGTAGAGTTGGAAATTGCAGAAACCACGGTCTCTTTCATCTGTTGAATGTGAGGTTTGATGAAAGGATATTACAGAGTAGTGACAAGGACCTAATTCTGATCCAAGTTTTGTCATTATAAATCATGAGTAATTCCGAAGGCTGCAGCAGACCCTTATCACTGCTAAACATCTGTAAGTCAGATCAGAACCGGGACTAATAAATACATTCAAAATGCATAATTAAAACAGTGATTTCACATCACTCTGATGAATTTTAGTCAAGGATTTCTTCAAGGATGCTTTTCTCACATTAGCATTTGATGTTAGTAAGCAATGAATAATTCCATTTTTTCTTTCCAACATCTGGGACACTTCCTGCTTTATTTGCTACTTACTGAGCACTCTGCAGGAAATATTAATGAATCCTGGGTGTTGAAACATGGGCCCTGTGGATCGTGCTCAGGAGGCAGCCTTACATAGGAGAGGAGAGGTGTCTTGAGATTAAGAGCTTGATTTTGGTGAAAGAAATTGGGAGATTTGCCAAACCTGAGGGAGATAGAGAGATTTGGGGAGGATACCCAAAAGTCCCTGTAGCAACTTCTTTCATGCCGTGGAGCTCTTCCCTCATACCTGAGAGACAACAATTAATGATCAAAGTCTTTCCCCTTGGCCAGATCAGCTCTTTTTGCAGTGATTCTGAAAGCCAATGCCCAAGGATGCCCCCAGGCTGGGAAGGTGCTGGTGCTTGGGTCCACCTCACCTGAGGGGAGACAGCCCAGGGGACCAGCACACCCTGAGAGCATCACTGCCCTGCCCAGCTGCTTCCTCCCATCTCCAGAGGCCTGGAGATTTTTCTCTTTCTTGGAAAAAGATGAAATTCTGTGATTGGAGAGCTCTGTTGGCCCTTCAAAGCAACCCATGGAGGAAATCTGAGCTGAGCACCAGGAGAGCTTCCAAAGGAGGAATTAAACATCCTTCTGTATTAGTGTGAAGTGACTTTGACAGTTCAACATCAGCGGGGTGAAAACACCCTCTGCCACGGACAAGAGGTAATTTGGATCTTGCCCAACTTCATTCCAGCTGAGTGTGGAACAGCCCCTCTGGGATTTACTACAAATCTTTCCAGTTGTGGTTTTTTGGGGGGGTTTTTTTGGTCTGGAAAAATTCATCTTATCTGTCCAGGTCATGTTTCAACCTTGGTAATGCATTCCTTGGTAACAAAAAGTGAGTGTGCAGAACCAGGAGCTGCTCCCCTAAGGCCCCTGCCCCATCCAGGCACTGCTGGCAATCCCTTGTCCCCTCAGTGCCCCCAAAACCAAGGGAGGTTCCCTCCCTGTGTGAGCAGCCCCCATCCTGCTGGCTCAGCACCTCCTGGAGTGCCCCTCGTGCCTCAGGCACCACGGGGAAAGGCTGGGGGGAGACCTGGGCACAGATGTGGTGCAGCAAATGAAGGCACAGACCAAATTAAAATAAATGGGGAGAGGGCAGCGGGCTCCACGCGCGGCGCGCGGGGCTCTGCGCTCCGGCAGGATTAACCCAGATCAGGCAGAGTCCCCCTTACAAGAGTGCACAGCACCTCAATCCCAGAATCAATAAGCTGTACATGCTGCAGCACAAAGAGCTCTTATCTGCAGTACCACTTTGAATTTAGTGAATTTATTTAATCCCTGATGCCTGCAGAGCATCAGTCCTGTCTTCTGGGTTAATTTATTTATTCCGGTGATGTATTTTTAGTCTTTCAAGTCCTTGACATTTGAGAAGCAGATTTTTTTTTCCCCCCCCTCATTTCCTAAAAAACATCTGAATTGGAAGAAAATTATTTACAGAAAAGTATTTTTTTCCTAATTCATTCCCCTCTTTTCCATTTGGGAGCCAAGAGAAATACAATATCAATACTAATAACCATAAATGGAATAGATTGGGAAAGACTCCTTTTCCCCCTGCTTGGCAGAGCCTGTGTCTAAATCAATGCTGGACATTCACTGATCTTCTCTCTTCCTTCTCATTTTTTTTTTTTCCTACAAGTATTCTCTCCTCCTCTTTAAATTTAAAAAAAATCACCTATTTTTGGGATATAGTCAAGATTCTGTGCTGCATTTAGTTTGAAAATTGTCAGGAGGGCATGTGATGCTCTTATCTCCTGGAACTTGATATTTCCAGGTGGACCAGATGAACACTTGGCTCAACACGAAAGAATCAGTGGGTTAAAGAGTGGGACTACTGCTAAAAAGAAATGCTGAAGGAAAAAATAGCGTGGCAGGTACTAAACATTTGGTTATGGGACAGCAGATTGAAGCTTTGTAAACTTGGGGATCTGCAAAGAAGGAAAAAGTCTCACCTGGCCTTGGCTGAGTCAAGGACAGCTCCAGAAAAGCTGGAAAAATTTAAAAAAAAGTAGCATGAAGGGCAATTGTTTGAGAAACAGAGGGTTTATTCTGTATTCCTTATCTATTTATTTTTCCTATCCATTACTCAATATTTCCTTGTGTTTACACTAAGAGAAGCAACAAACATCGAGAAGAAAGAGCCTCTCCTGGAACAGGGCCTGCAAAAATATAATACATGTCCTCAAAAATACCTCTACAAAGTCACAGAGCATAATTGTTTTTCCATTTCATATATAAGATTTTTTTTTTATTTTCTTCCATTTAAATGCCAGTCCATGGGAGAAGATGTTCAGCAAACCATCAGTGCTCAAATAACATTGGCTGAACTGGCTGATTAAAGATTTCAATATTAATTAAACCTTGTTGGTTACAAGCTGGAATAATTGCAGTGCAGGGTGAACAAATGTGGCTTGTTCTGAAACAGAGGCATCAACTTTGGGGCATCCCTGCCCTCCCAAAAAAGAAGGGAAATGTAACAATTTAAACAAATCAGCCTCAAAATTGGTCCTGCTGGGTGTTGAGGGGGAGATTTTGCATCAGCCCCTCTGAAATGCAGGCAGAGGTTTTGCCTCTCAAATCACAGGCAAGGTCATTACAGGAGTTAAATAATTAGCTCCAAAATCCAGCCATTAATCAAATTCATTGCAAGTTTTTTGCATCACATGCCCAAAATAATCTCGAGGGGTTGTCCCAGCTGCCCTGTGGGGCTGGGCATCCTCAGCCCCTTGCTGCTGGTGTTCCCAGGCTTTTTGGGTGGGAAATAATGGAACAAAGCCAACTTTTTGGGTGGCATTATTTCCTCTAAAGGGAATCCTGGTGCTGGGAGAGTGAATGAGCTCTAAAGGCACTAAAAAAATATTTTGGTCCCTCTGAAGGTCAGATAATTTCATCTGCATCTTCAGGATGGTGCTGATGAAGGCTGGAAGCATCTTAGAGATGCTCTCCAGGTGGTTTTCCCTTCAATTTTGCTCTGCAAGTCAAGATCCCGTCCCCGTTTTCCCACCTGCCTGGTGAAAGCCCCGTTATCCGAACCCAGACACAGGCACACACACTTCACACATTAAATATCTGTAAAATAACTGGTGTTCTCTGAGGACAGACTCTTCCTGTGCCACAGACACTTCAAAGGCTTCAAAGCAGAGGTGCCTGCAGCGAGGGCTGAAGCTGAGAGCACAAGTGCCCGTTTCAGCTGACACCAGAGGTTTCAGGCTCTTAGGGCATAAAGCATTTTTCACTCTGTTTAAATTAATTTAATTGGAAAAAAAAAAATTGAAGGAGAAATAACTCAAGACATTTTTGAAGGTGGGGTTTTTTTTTTTGTGTGCGTGTGATTTTTTTTTTTCTAAAGTGGAAAATGCCGTTTTGAGATTAAACCTGCCTTTAAGTAGGTATTTTAAAATGGAAATATCTTCAGTGTTTAAGGAGGGACTGCAGAGACCTTCTGTTTGCAGCCATCTTAGAAGGGTGTCTTTGCTTTCTCTTGCTTTGCTGTTGCTCAAAGGATGTTGCAGCTCCAGGCTTCCCTTCTGCTGCCCCTTCTCAGAGTTAATGCATTGGTTCTGCAGGCAAAAAAAGAGACATTTTTTAGTATTCCAGAAGCCAAAAGGCTGTCTGCTGGATGGAGGGATTTGCTGTACATCCCAGGCAGGAGATGCAAATCCAGTTTTCTACTGGGGATGCAGCACCCTGTGCCCAGCACCTCCTGCACTCCTGCCCAGGGATGGATGACAGAGAAAGGACATTCTGCTTTGATTTTTTTCCTTTTTTTTTTTTTTTTTTTTTTTAAATTAAAATGTTGAAAGAGTGGAAATACCTTGGTTTTGATAGTCATGGCACGGGAATCTTCTTAAATTTTTGAATCTATTTATTGAGCTGCTCACTCTCAATACTTCAGCAAAGAACTCACCAGGTTTGGGGGCTTTTTCTGGTGCTTGCTGTTCTTTTCAGGCTGTTGCAGGAATGTCAGTGGGGTTTGGATGCTTTGTAGTGGGACAAAGATCTCCTTAGCACACAGGGCTGCTCCAGGGGCTCAGGCAGGGCAGAGGATTCCCTGGACAAACCAAAAGTAGCTCTTAAAAGATGGAGATGGTCTATGCCAGCTCACTAATTTAAAATTAAAATGTATCTCATGTATACATATACATGTATACACAATATATATGTGTATGTTATATATATGTATATATATAACATATACATACATACATATATAAATATATGCACATATACACTTACACATATACACATATATATGCATATACATATAGACACACACATATATATAATATAAATAAATGAATATATAATACATAAATACATAAAATATATATATAAATAAATATTTAAATATTTACATACACATTATATATGACTATAAATAAACATATATGATAGAAAATATAAATAAAAAATATAAATAAATAGAATTTTACTGATTTAAATAAAAATATAGCCATTAATACAATAAGGAGAATAATTACAATGTGGTGGGAATGAGTGTGTGAGTGCAAGTGCCTCCCTGGCCCAGTCCAGGGATGCATTCCATGGTATCCAGCACAGGGAAATGGGGATTTCAGCCAAAGCTTTCCTGCTTTTCCCCACCTGCCCAGCACCACGTTCCCTGTGATTCCCTGTGCCCTCCTTTCAGGCTCAGCCCTTGGTGAGGGAAAGCCACTGGAGCATTGATTTAATTGATTGTGAGCTCCGGGCTCTGCCCAGAACCTCAGCCCCACTCCCAGGCAAAGCTAATCAGAGCCCAAGATAACAGCAGAAGGGATGAAAAGATTTCTTCCCCAGGACTCCGAAGTGCCTTTGGAAAAGAGGAAATTACCACAATGTGTTTTCTCTCTGCTGCCCTGGGGTTGCCAGCGGGTGCCCAGCGCAGCCTCCGAGGGTCCCTCTGGATCAGCTCGGCTGCAAGGAGGCTGCTGGAGCTCCAGTGGGAGCAGCCAGGCTGCCAAGGGTTTGGGATTTTATGCACCAAATTTTATTATTTTTATCCAGCTCTACTGTGGAAAATCACAGCTGGGTCTCCAGCCAAGGCAGTGACTGAAATTAGCAGCAAAGACATAAAACCTCATGGTTTAGGGGACTTTGTTCTTTACTATAACAGAACTTGAGCGTTTCCCAGGGTGTGATGATGACATTATCCATTACAAATGGATATCCAGGATAAATGGACCCATAAAATTAGGGGAAAGCAGGGCTGCTGCAGCAAGCCTTGATAACACCCTGAATAATCCCCAAAGGATCCCTGTTTCCACCCCATTAACAAGTGAGGCACAGATGGGTTTGGTCTTCTAAAATCAAATCAGAATAAAGAATCTCCTTTTTCTCCCTCCTTGTGGAGGTGTCCTGAGGTGTATTCTGAGTTTGGGCCAAAAATAAATCATTATCTTGGAGCTGCCTAATGCTGCTTCATCTTGGCTTGAGCCAGGAGGGCACAGCCTCAGCTCCACCTTCTGCAGTCTCTGTTTTGGGGTGAGGAAATACACAAGGAATCCTCAGAGAATACAGAATTCCATACAGTCCTGGAATCACTTAGGTTGGGAAAACCCACTAAGATCAGTGTGACCAACCATCCCCCAGCATTGCCAAGGCCACCACTACCCCACATCCCCAAAAACCACATCCACGTGGATTTTGAACCCCTCCAGGGATGGGGACTCCAGCACTTCCCCAGGCAGTTCCAAAGCTTCTCCCTACACCTTTTAGACACAACCAAAGCAGAGCTGAGAAAAGTCAAGGTCAATTTGGCCATCGCTTCTCCATGGGCATGGAAGGGGTTGGGAGCTGCCCTGAGGATGGGGAGTTTGGGAGCAGCCTGAGTGGAAACAGACTGTTCCTTTCTTTACCTGAATGTGCTTCTGCCCTAAATGAAATGCAGGAGTAAAACTCAGGGCAAAAGCTGAATCACTCTCGCTTAATTTAGCAATGAAATCACAGGCAAGGCACTACAGTACCTGCTGAAGGGTGCAGTGATTTCTAATTATGGATTATGCAGCTAATCAGTACCAATCAACATTTTATGATCTTGACTTAATATTTAATATAATGTTAATTATAATTGCTTTTGCCACAAACTGTGTCAGATCCTAGGCGTGATTTCCCCTCCCGGCGTTCCTGGCGGCCCTGGGTGGGCTCTGGGATGGGGGCTGAGCATCCCTTCCCAAAATCCCACCCAGTAGCACAGACCCACCTCCCTGCTCCCTCTGCCTTGAGTTGTGATGCTAATTAAGTGCTGGTGAGTCTCAGCGTTATTAGAATGGAGTTTTTATCTCACACAAGTACCTTCCAGCTACAAACAGGGGAAGTTCATTTAATTAAAAATAATTTTAGTGTAAGTTAATGTGAACACAGTTCAATTAGTCTGAAATATGTTTAATTTTTTCCCCTTTTCTTCTTTCAAAGTCTACCAAGAGGCTGAAGGGAAAAAAAACCCCCAAAACTCAAACCAACAGCAGATAATCCAGATGATGCATTCAGGCCATTTCCATGTATTTAGACAGTGGTCAAAATGTCATTACAAACAGGAGCAGAAATGTGTAACAATGGCAAAGTCACATTCACGGCACTGTTCCTGTGATTGTTTATTGAGCATCCTCAGGGTTTCTGTCCTTAAGTGCCTTTGTGCCTTTTCAAAGTGCTTTTGCCAGCTCTCACCTGATTTCTGTGCATGACAGCTCCAAAGTCCTCAGCTCTGCTGTGCACAAACCACCCGGGACCATCTTCACAGGCCTCGTGTTTTTTGATCTAATTTAAACTTTAGTTTAAAAAAGAAACCTAAAAAAAGTAAAACCAAAGGAAATCCAGAAAGTTTGAGGATATAATTACCACTCAGGCAATTTTTTAATATCCTAAATGCTCTGTGTAAACATCAGCAGGATGCTGCTGGCCTACACCCCTTGTTTAATTCACCTGCATATTCCCCAAATCCATCTCCAGCTGGGCTTGGGATCTGGTCCCTCACCTCATTTGGTCCTGGGGTCTCTCCTGAGCATGAGCTGGGGTTTTCTCTTGCAATTAATAATTTATTGACTTCTGTTTAAACCCAGGCATGTTTGATGCCTTTTTTGGCTTTCACAGCATTCAGTGGAGCTACAGCCCAGTGTCAGCAGCTGGAGCTGCTGGTTTTGCCCCTCCAGCACTCCCAGGGGTTGCACAGGGAAAGGAAGGAGTCCTGGGAATTAACAGGAATTGGAGTGAAAGGGGACATGAGCACATGAGCTATTTTGGGGCTGCAGCCCTCAAAAATCAGCTGCTGGGATGTTCCATCCAAACCTCCAGAGCTGGCACATCCTGGTGGGGTTCAGCACTGACCAAGAAGCTCTTGGAAGTTTTTGTTGAATCTTTATGGCGTAGAAGTCCCTGGAAGAAAATCTGTCTTTTAAAAGAATCAAATAAAAGGAGGAAAACAATTAACTGCAGTCTGGTTCCTGCAGGGACAGACATTCCTCGGGCACCAGCTGCAGCCCAATGGCTCTGGTGGGTGAAATCCTTCCTCTCCATCCCTCCCAAAGCCTTTCACACGAGTTTGACCTCCCTGACTTGGGGAAACAAAGCACCAGATAGGAGAGAAGGTCCTTAGAGTTAATAACAAACCCCATTGACTTTCAAATGCAATCTTGGTGTTTTGTTTTTTTTTTAATACAAATCTGTTGTGTTGCATCTTGTTTCCTTTCTCGCAGCACCCATTAACTTCAGGGAATATTTCCATAAAGGAAATTATTCCATGCCCACAAACACATGGAAGCTCTTCCCCTGAGGGTACTTTAACATCCCCTAGGTGCTGATAGGAGGTGATCATCCCACCATAGCACCTCTGGTGCCACTACAGCAGGGGAAGTCCTTCCATCCACTAAAGATCCTATAACCTCTGGTTACAGGTGAAGTTACATGGGAAGTCCTGTTCCCAGGAAAGTTTAATTTACACCTGGTATTATTAATTAATTCTGGTCTGAGTTGAAGGAGGAGGAGGTCAGGCAGGATTTTCTCCCATGCACAGCCCCTAACTCTTCACTGAAATAAGAATTAAGCTCCCAAAAGGACTCAGAAGCCCAGCCCAACTTCCCCTTTGGCAAAGGGATATTTGTCAAAACCCAATCCTTCTGTATAGCAGAGACTTAAAATATCCTTGCAAAACCCTGTTCAAGACCTGGAGCCCAGCCTGGTGGCCTGCTGGGACAGGTCAAGGGGATGGCATGTTTGTAATGCTGTGGGTAACAATTCCTGAGGCTGAGTGAATTTAGGGAGAGGGGATCTCTCCTCCCTTGAACAGTAGAACCTGAGAGTACCAAATCAGCCTTCCCTGCTCATTGAGGGAGTTGGACTGGATGACCTTCAGGAGGGCCCTTCCAGCTCAATCTATCCCACGATTCTACATTCCCAGAATGAATTTTTAAAGACAAATGGAGTGGTGGTCCCACCACCCACCTTTCCAACACCATCAAGAGAAGCCCTGCACAGAGAGAGCTGGAGGAAGGGGCTTTATCTCAGCTGCTCCAAGGGATTCATCTGTCTGCTGGAGTTAGGCAATTAGCAGAGAGGGCTAATGAGCCTCAGAGACAAACAGCTGAGTGTCCTTTCTAACACCTCCCCCCTCAAACAGCTGCTGTGAGGAAGGTGGGCTCTGGGACCACCACCATGTGGGAGCTGTTTCACTGGGAAGGATCACGTTTTTTATTTATTTCTGCAGTGCGAGAAACCAAGAGGAAGGTTATAACCAACTCAGAAATATCTCCACACACAGCCCCTTGTGCATGTATTTAATAGAGAATTGAGGCTTTGGAGGAGACCACCAAGCTCCAAGCTCAGTTTTTCCACCTTCCCTGTGTGCTGGTGGTGAGGGAATGTGCAGTGCCTGTGATAAAGGTGGCGGTGGGGTAGAACCATCAGTGCTACCTAAAAGCAAATGAAACTGGCATAAATAATTGTGCTGTAGAAAGCCTTTCTGTTGCACCTTGCCTATCACTGACAATTTACATATCTTAGGAAAACCTTTGTCAGCTTCTGTCATTTCTGCACTATTATGTGCCTTTCTGGATAATTACCAGTTAATGTGAAAAAGCAGATGGAAAAAACCTTGAAATTTCTGATAGAGAATCCTCAAACCTCTCCCCTTATCTGTGCACAGCAGCTTCCTGATTTCAAAAGAAGTTTGAAAACCTTTGTTAAAAATGTCCCTGATTCCCAGTTTGAATGAACCAAATGACATTCAGCTAAAATTATTCAGCTTTTTCCACAATTAAATTCCATTATCGTGAACTGCCAAAGTAAAATGGAAGGTCTCTTAACTAATGTGTCGGTTGTTTGCTTGTATTTTTTGTGGTGTGTATTGTATAAAGCTGTGTGAAGTAGAAGGAGGATAAACAATAACTGTAATTTTGCATCAATGAGTGGGGCATTTTTAGACCCTTTATTATAGGAACACACCAGGGTTGGTGGGTTTTCTCTCTTCTTTATTTCCCCCTTTTTTTTTTTTTTTTTTTTTTTTTTCCTTTTTTTTTTTTTTTTTTTTTTCTNTTTTTTCTCTTTTTTTTTTCCCCCTTTTTTTTTTTTTTTTTTTTTTTTTTCTTTCTTCCTGTTATTTTCTTTATTTCTTTTCCTGAAAACCCCATTGAGTCTGATTGGATATTTCACCAAACTTAAGGAGCAGTGTCAGGTTGGTTTTTAGCACCAGGAATTATTTTTTTTTATGCAGCCCCTGAATACCATGAGAGCTCAGCATTGAGCAAGCACACACTTCTCCTGTCCCTCTAACGAAGAGGCAGTCGAACAGTACACAGGGGAAATAATTCATTAAAAAAAACCAAAACATTTCCACATGCAAGGGAATTGTCCTCATGTTGTCTCAGTTGGCTTCCCCCTTGTTCTTCTGCAAGACTTAAAATTAAGCTGCCTGTGAGAAAAGGAGAAAAGTTAATCACAGAATCCTAGAGTGGGTTGGGTTGGAAGGAACTAAAATATCATCTCATTTCATCAGGGACACCTTCCACTAGACCAGGATGCTCCAAGTGTGGTTTGCTCCTGTGCAGGATGGGGTAAAGCAAAAATAACCTCTAAAGCCAAGGAGCAGCTGAGCCTGCTGTGCTGCCCAGCTCTGAACTCCACAGGGAAGTGATTCCTGTGAGCTTCCAGTCAAAAAACAGAGAGAAACTTTCTGAACACTGATGACAGGGATTTATGGGAGAATTTTCTGTACAAAATGCTTATAACAGGTTTAATTCTGCTCTGCAAAGCCAAGCCTCATTCAAGGTCTGTGGGTAACATCCCCCTGCAGATGTGCTCTGCAATCACAGAATCATCATTTAAGTTTGATAAGACCCTTAAAATCCTCCATTCTGCTCAGCAGGATTTTTCCAAGCACTGAAGGCTTCAGGCCCTTTGGGCAAATGCTCCTTTGCTGAGCCATCCCTCACCTTGAGCTGGAGGATGAGGATGGGAGTGGGCAGAGGGGAGTGAGGAGAAGAACCTGGCACTGCAAGGGCACTGGGCAGTGAGAGCAGGGGGACAGCGAGGAGCCACAGGGACAGTCGTGTTCCTGCTGGGACACCTCCTCTCCCAGGAGAACCAGGGACACCCACGAGCAGCTCCCTGCAGCACAGGAAGGTTTGCAGCCCCACCAACCCCACTGCAGAGGGATTTGCAGACTCCTTTGCTTGGATGAACAGAAAAACACCCAAATATCCCCATGTAAACCCCATTTCCCTTCAGCTGCCTAAACAAAGCCAACAAAGGCTCACTCCATATCGGGTGATCTGTTCTGGAGGATGAGATTTACCAGTGGGTACCTCGTGGTTCCTCACTGGAGTCCGAGATCTGCTCAGTCGAGGCTGGGAGTGCCGATGTCACAAAAAAAGAATTCCTTTAGATACAGAGAGAGTGAGAGCAAGGTTGGTGAGGATCACTGTGCTGGGAGCTGAAGGATCTGGGTATCAGGATGTTGTATCAGAGCTCCACACACCGTGGAGCTTTGCTCTGTGGCTGCCCCGCTGCTTTGTGCTGATGGGGTTTCTCTTCCTCGCTGGCATTTAACACCCACATCCCCAGAGAATGACATTTCAGAGCCTGATTAAAATCATTGTCTTTCATGGCAGAGAAAGTTTGTTCTTCAAAGTAAAGGAGATAAAAAAAAAAAAATTAAAAAAATGCTGTTGCAAACAGTGCTGAAAACCAGATGAATAAAAACAACCCAAAAAGGGTTTAATTCCATTATTTTCAATTAGCTCTTTAATTTGATTTAAGTCATTTGCACTTGTTGCTTGTTTTACATCTCTTATTGTCCAGCATTTTATTTCACACTTCTAACAGTATTAAATCAAACTGTTTTCTAGTCTTTGCCTTCTTTTGAAGCCTCTTGAAAGTCGAAGGAAGAATTAAAAAAACAGATATTAAAAACGAACTTTCATCTCTCTGCAGGTTATTTGTAATCAGACCTTTCTCATCAAGGGCTCGTTTCATATGTGTTTGGGATCTGGGAATTATTAAAATGCCAATCCATCTTGTGAAAAATATTGCCCAGGCTTCAGTGTTTTGAAACTTCAGCATCATGTGTGAATTCACCAGCAGCAGTGGAACCTCGTGCTCCTGGTTGTGGATACTCACACGTAGCAATGGCTCAGTAAGTCTACACAGGATCCAACTTCATGTTGCAAACGCCTGTTTATTGACCCTTGGTTCTGAATAGCTGATGGATCTAATAATAAATTATAAAACAATATATTATTAAAGGAGCAGTGTTACTTCCCTGTTGCAAATTAACAAATCTCAGTGTGGATTTTGGAGAAGCCCATCACAGTCCCACAGCTGAGTTTCTTTCTTATCTCAACTTGCTGGTACCTGCGAGTTCTGCCCAGGAAGAGCTTGGTAAATGTCCAAGTCAGCACCTCAGCAGCTTCTTAAAAAAAATATGTAGCTAGGTTTGATGCCAGTTACCACTTAGACCTTTTATTTCCTTCAGATCCTTTTTTGCCATGAATTTTTGCCATCTTTCCCCATATATCCTACTAATTTTTATTACCTCATGTCTACATGAAAATACACATTTTGTAGGTTGTAGAAAGGAAGTTCCTTCTAAAGAAGTGAATGTAGGAGAGTTAAGAAGCTGAGAATTCCCTGAATGAAAGTTTATGAAATTCAATTATAAAGGCCCCTTTTCCAGAAACCCCTTCTTACCTTTTCTCTCCATTCCATTACACCAAGAGAAAGCCTCAGCAGCCAAATCAGCTCACATGTGGATTGTCCTACAACACATTCCAAGGCATTTCCACTACTGTTAGGAGGGATTTTGAAAGCATCAAATAATCTGGATGGAGAGCGCTGATGGAAGAGCTTCACCTGCAGAAGCTGTTCTACCTTCTACACCATCAGATTTTACCAAAATGCCCACGAAAATATTGAAATACTTCAAGTTTTCACCACATTGACACATCCACAGTGGAAGGTAGAATGGGAAAGCTGGTTATGAACTGCCCCTGGATGAGCACAGCAGATTGCTGGGTGGAAAACAGCAATTCCTCTTCCTTGGCAAATCAACACTGGGATTCATGTCTTGAGAATAAGAAAGTTTCCAGTGGGGTGTTAAAATTTCCTGGGTTCAAAAATGGCATCATGGTGATGCTTTAAGTTTTAGCCATTATATTTTTTAGATTCTGTGCTGGTTTATTGGGTAGTTTTAGGTTTCATATTCAGTGCTACTGAGTTCTCTTCACAGAGTAGATAAAACAATTCCTTCTCCAGCTTGGGACCAAGGACAACTTTCAGGGCC
The DNA here is from genome assembly GCA_013397295.1 of Polioptila caerulea. Taxonomy (NCBI): domain Eukaryota; kingdom Metazoa; phylum Chordata; class Aves; order Passeriformes; family Certhiidae; genus Polioptila; species Polioptila caerulea. Next base: position 214,830 of record VYXF01010841.1, on the reverse strand, counting down.
AAGAACAAAAACAGCGGTGAAGTGAGAATAACCTGAAGCTGTTATTGGGCAATTAACTCCAATATGCTAAAAGACCAGAACTTATAAAAGTGTGAGACCTCATGATCAGTCATCCATTTTTGTGACCATTTTGGGGCATCTTGGGTGCGATCTGGCTGGACTGCCCAGGTGCCCATTGAGGCCTTTTAATAAATCCCTGCTTTATCCTTTTGCTCTGGCTGGGCTCTGCTCCAGCTCAGCCTCCAGAAGGCATCAGTGGAGTCAATTCTCTGTCACAAGGTGGAGGTCCATCCCCTCTGGGCTCGAAGGAGGGGGAGGCTGGAGCAGGTCAGGCAAGAACTCTCTTTGATGGAGACATCCAAAAATTGGAGGTTAAGCTCCCCAGCAGCAGGCAGAAGAGGTGCTTTTTTCCTCAGTGTGTCCCTCAGGAGGAGCTGTCCCACGTGGTGGGTGGACATCCCTGAACAAAGGTGAAACCTTTCAAAGCAGAGCCACCTTTATCTCAAAGGCAGCATTCCCTCTTTGATCTCCCCATGAATCAGGGCAGCTTTGTGCTCCTCAACTCCTCCTTAAAAACCGCCTTCCTCCAAATAGGAAAAGCCTGAATAGATGTAAGGCTTGGGTGTTTTCAGAATCACTTTTCCCTTCTGAGAGCAAAACTGGGCGTTTCACACGGTGGGAAGGAACCCTCACACACCCTCCTGCAGACCTTATAATTCTCCCAGATCCTGCAGCTAAATTTTTTTCAGGTTTTTTCCCATGATGGGAGGAACTGAACCCATCAGAGGATGGGGAGACTCGCAGTGGGTTTGCCAAAGTTAATTCCACCACGAGCAACACATTGGCATCACCTTCCTCTGAGACATCCCTGGCCTTTCTGTTTCATTACTGCTCCACCTATAAAAGGGCCCTGATAAAAAGTGTGGCCTGTTGTTTGATGAACCAGGAATCCACACATCCTGTAATTTTCCTTCCTTCATCCTCTTTCCCCGAGTTTCTCTGTCATATTCAGTAAAGTCTCTTTTATTGAACATCTGTTTGGTGCATAGCAAGCTTATCCAAACTCGGCAGGAAAGCACCTTTACTCCAAAATAAATTAAAACAATGTATGTGCCTCCGGCCAATAGATCATTGGATGGGAGTCATGAATGTACATTTGTGGATATTTGATGGGAAGTTTATCATTTAAACGATGAAAATACAGTACTTCAACATATGGATCATTCTGAGCTACTCTCTTTCCTTTCCAGTTGAAGAATCATTGTGCATTTGGAGGAATTAGACAAAATTAGGAATTTAAACTGGTCTGCTTGTAAAAGCTATTATTAAAGTGTGGAAATGCAAAAGCAAATGAAGGGGTGGAGTCTGACTCTGAGATATACATGGATTAAACTGGTTTACTTTTAGGTGGTGCAAACAAAGATCAAAACATAATTAATTAAGAAAGAGGGAATTGAAAAGTGAGTTAAAGGCTTAAAATAGAAATTAAAGTACATAAAACCCCTCTGCAAGGATGGTAGTGACCAAATAAAGCTGGGAACTCAGTATTTTTGCCTTCTCTGCTGTTTTATCCTGTCTAACAACATGAGTTCAGTGTGGTGGTCTGCAGTAGACCTTTCCTACAGCTCTGAAATGATCTTTTCCTCTTTTCATACAATATCTATGATAATTTCCATAATGAGAAATGCTTTCTGCCCTGGAGAGTTGTGCTAGCAGAGGAGTCCTTCCCCTGCTCTCAAAACCACATCCTAATTCCTGACGCAATTGAGCAGCAGAAAACTCTTAACACAATTATCAGGAAATAAAATCAAGAATGTTGAACTCCAAAAGGAGCCTTGGAGTAATCAAGGCATTCAAGATGATGCTGCAGCTTAATTTCCAGTTATTAAGACACCTTTTGGTGTTTGACAGTGTGAAAAAGATCTCCACATCTGGCCAGTTTATGCCACTGTGCATTGTGACCTTGACACACCAAACCCTTACTACAAAAGGATTTCTAAAGCAGACACAACTAAAATTCCCCTGAGACTACAATACATTTTCTTGCCTGAATTTTCTGTTGTTCACACTGAACAGACATTGAATCCAGACTGAAACTGTTCAATAAAAAGTATTTTCTTTTAAGAATTAGTTTGCCAACGTTTCTCACAAAAAAACTTTGAGAATTTTAAATTACACTCTGCAGCTACTTTTAAGCCAGAACTTATCACCTTGTGTTCAATTAGTGAACTTAGTCCATTTAAGAAGCAAGAGCATGTGTAGTAAAGTATAAATAAGTACTTATATATAAAAGTGTAAGTTCAACTGCTGCCATGGAAAGAGAGGTCACAGTACAACAGGCTCAGAAAATCACACAGGAATGGATCTGCTAATGACAAAATCCCATATCAGAAACAGAAGTGAAAAATAGACTGTATTGCATTTTTCTCTACTTAATGTGCAATAAGGTCTAAAAGACAATCTGTCAAGCAAGATTTTTGCTATTTTTATACACCTGCTTCAGCCCAGTTGCCCCTCTCCGTGGGTTATCCAGCCTGGCAGGATGGGGTGCCCGTGGCTGTGGGAAGATGAGCTGGGAAGGCCCAGCACTCCCACCCAGGTGGAGATTTTGATGCCTTCCATTGGTTTTTTTTTTTTTTGCAGTAAAACAAGAGTTCTGACTGCCAAAGCAGTACAACCACAGGCCACATTTCGTTAATATTTCACTGCAGATTTGTGCCTGGCCCTGGGACCATGGAAAGCTGCCTCTCTGGAAGGGCTTTTCCAAGGGTTTGTTGTCAGAGGCATGGAAAAGCTACTGCCAGTCTTTTAAAGACAACCTGAGAGTCTGTAATCACTTGTCAGAGCAATCTCACCTCTGAGGGGCAGACACTTAACAATCTATTATGTCCTAATTAAGTTTGGCCATATTTACACTGCTTGATGATGATGCATAAAGATTAATTTACCTTTCCAGCCCTTCTGCCAGAATGTACTTCCACAGAACCCCATTAAAAATGGAAATAGCTGTGAAGTCTCCAATTATTTTATATCACCTTAAGTCTACCAGAATTCATCATTTTATGTGCTGTTACTTTAATTTATTGGTTTATCATCAATTGAGGTAGTAGCAGTTATCATAAGTCATTCTATAGATGTTTTAAATATGGTGGTATCATTTCCTATGGAGAAACGACCCTCCAGAACACCTTATTTACAGTTTGTCAATTAAGGGAGGCCAAAGAAAGCCATTTAATTGCTTTAAATAAAAAAAATCTTACAGAGCCACAAAAAAATTGGGTTTCTCTCACTGTCATTGGAGTTTAGAATTAAACAAGCCTGAGCTCTTCAGTGTGACCCTGATGAAATTAAATGCAATCAGGATGAAGGCAGAACCACGATTATACAGGTTCAGCTTTACACTTTGATTTTCTTGAAATATTGATTAGGGATGTGAATATGAATTAAAGATCTTGGCTCTGTTTCAGCAGAAGACTGAAATTTGCAATGAGATCTTGAGCACATTCATTTTCTCCTCACTTTGACAGGTTCTGGAGTTTGCAAGTCATGCATTGGGTCACTTGTTCACCCAGGAGCTGTGGCCAGAAAAGGTGATGGTCCCATCATGCTGCCAGGGGCTCCTGATGGAAGAAGTGCTGTTCCAGAGGAATCCTTCAGCCTGGAGCACAGAAAGTTCACCTTGCTGCAATGACACAGCTGGGAAGATGTTATTTGTGTTTGAGTTTTCTGAATAGTGAAAGAAACTTCTTATGGCAGAGGCTGTCCCTTCCTCCCATGGGGTCTGGGGCTCTTTTTGTGGTCTGGGACATCTCCTCAAGGTCTGGCAAGGCTCAGCTTGAAAGCTCTGGAAGCCAGGGAAGGATGGAGGCTGGGGACCTTTTTCACCATCCCAACAGGAGCAGGATTTTCTCCCTTGCATCCAGTTGCCTAAAGCTGCCTGAGGCACCTTCAAAATTCCTTGAGATAAAGAGGCACTGCCAAGTCCAGTACCAGAGTCCTGTCACCTAAGTGATAGTGATGAACGTTCCCAGGAGCCATGGTCACCAAAGCTGTGCCAAACCTTCAGAGGGATTAAATCAAGGACAAGAATCCTCAGGAAAAAAGAGCATAATTAGCTCATAAAATTTATTTCTCAGTGGTTATTCCCTTCCACTCTCATCCTCCACGTTACAGCACTTGTGCTTCCTCCTCCTGTGACTTCCTACTCATCATTCATGGGTTGCTTCACTTACTTTTACTGAGTTGCTCCCCTCTCTTAGCCCGGCGATGCCAGCAGGAGATTTCAGAGCAGGTCAGGTTATTTAACAAGCAAACAGCCTAACAAACAGCCCGTGTTTCCACACATCCTTGCTGGTTTATGGGGTCATGCACAGCAGTACATGGCCAATAAACCTTCTGACCATTTGTCACGGGTTTTATGAGCCGGTGCTTGGCCGGCTCAGACGCACCTTCCCAGGGCCAGTGGCTCTGCAGAGCCACAGGCATCATTTATCCCAGCATGGGCAGCACCTCACCACAAGCTGGAAACCACGAAAGGCACCTCTTTTTACCCAATCCTTGCTTTTTTCCCCAATAAGGCGAAGTCTTGGCTGCCCATGGAGTGTGAGAAAGCACCAAGAGCTGGGGAAGGATGGAAACTTGCCTGATCCCAAGCTTCTGTAGCACCTCTGGGTAAATATTGGTGGGATCATGCCAGCCCATATCTGTTTGCACCCTCCTATAAGGGGTGGGCTGAGGGTGCCACATCCCTGCCCAGTGATGGGACCTGGGACAACAGGGACAACTGGGACCTGTCACTGTGTAACGAGTGGGGCAATGGAGGAAACCTAAAACACCATCCATGCTATGCACAGTGGGAAATAAATCCAAGGTGAAATAGTAAATCTCCAAGGAGTTACAGAAATCCAGATAGATCCCCTGGTGGAGGTGCATTTATTGTGAAGTGCTACAAGGTTTTTCTCTTATCTCTAATTTTATAGATCTGTGCAGCTGCAGCAGTCCTTGGATAGGACACATGTTTGAAAATACTATAAATTTCACCACCTATTTATTTCAGATTCATTGGCACTCTCTGTCTTTACTATCTCCTGGTATTTTATGCCTCAGTACTTGGAGAAAAAAATGCTTTGTTTGCACTAGATGTAATATGGAAACTCTCTCTGACATTTAAACTTTAGTATCAGTTTGCCTACAGTGTTAATATCACTGAAACTGCTTATATGGATTAAATTGCCTACAGTATATAATGCCAAAATATGAACACAGCACATTTACTGATTTAAGCCCTTGAAAGAATTATTACCATTAAAATATTTAAGGTCACCTTTACAAATGCAATAAATCAGGAGGATGTCAAACAGAGAGCGTTTAAAACTCCCAGTCTGGAGTAGCCCAGTGGGAAAATGATGCTTGATTCATTGTCGTGTGCAGACAGGGGCTTGGGTTTTGTCACATCCTTTTGGGAGACAGCCTGCCAGCTTTTTGGGGTGCATCCTGGGGGCTCACACCCCTCTGGGTGTGGAGGGCCAAGGGGACACAGCTGTTCTCACCCAAATTCTGCTGCTGTTGCACCAACTCCCGGCCCGGTTCCACCAGCTCCGAAGATCTCACAGGAGGAAAGAGCACCAAAAGCTCATTTCTGCCATTAAAGCCAGGCACAGCAGCTCGTGTGCCCTCGGGAGGCAGAACTGATGAGTAAGAAGATGCCATTTTCATGCAGTCACTTTTCTGCACAGAACAGTCTATTCATGCTACGGGTCCAGTTCTGCAAAAACCCTTATTGAGGTCAACACAATTTACTGATAATTGAAGTCAGAGGAAAGTTTTGCTTCAGTGGGAACTGGCACATCAAGCCTATCAGACAATTCTTNTAAAAAAAAAAAAAAAAAAAAAATCATCCTTCATTATGCTTTCATCTTAAATATTAGGATTCAGCAAATTTCCCGAGAACAACCACTGTGTAAAACTTTAATCTTTTGAGAATGGATTGGGACTGTAATTGCAAAACCCAACATCCTCCTCCAGTACTGCATTCCCTCTCTCCAAATGTCAGCGTTTACTAGCAAGTTATAAATGGGGGATAAATTTGCATGTGGTTATTACTCATACTTTCATTTGTTTCCAGGTGACTGTTTTTAATGTTTAGCACAAACTCCTTATCTACAATGGCCCATCATAATTTACAGCATGAGGACACCGATTAATGTTCATCACCACTGCCTGGGAAAAGTACAGGGGGATGGATAAAATCCTACTGAAGAGGGATGGTTTTCCCAAAGGGTCTTTCAGAGAAAGAAGAGATTTTTTTTGTGCTGGTGATTAGAAGACACTTGATTTAGTAAAACACTCTTAAATGAAGAGTTTAAGCTTCCTCCTAAATTGGGGCTTCTTAAAAGCACATAATTTGTTTTCTGCATCATCAAAGAAGCTGATTTGGGGAGCACTGAGCCCACCCTGCTCCCACTCCCTGTTCCCAGAAACTCTGACTGCACCCGGGGCAACCAAGCAACAACGCTTGTGCCTTTCTTTCCAGTTTTCTCACAGAAAGAGCCTGAATTTCCTAAAAAAACCCACCAGTAACCCTAAAGAAGCGCTGCTGTCACGGGCCAAGAACGAGCAGCTCCCAAGCCTGAGCAGATGCTTTGCCGCAGGAGGAGAAGCAGAGCCTGACCCTGGACTTTGGACTGCTCCATCCGTGAGATTTAACAGTTGGATAACACATTTGATAATTGAGCGTGTTAATATTTTGCAAGAGAGACTGACAAGCAGATTGTTGTCAAATCAAGGCTCCGTCAGGCTGCGGATATTGAAGTTGGCAGAGCCCAATAATTTACGGCTTTCTCCTTCAGCTTCTCATAATTTACTTCCCAGCCACTGAAGGGAAACCTGCAGCCAAAGAAAATTGATGGACTCATCATGCAGACATGACACTCCTGAAACCTCAAATTGCTATTTTATACACACAGTGCGAAGAGGAATGATCCATGGGAACTGGAAACTCCTCATTTACAGGGATCCTGGACAAGCTGCACCGGACCTTTCTGCTCTCCCACTTTCCTGGGACTTGCTGGTCTATTCCAGATAATTTCCATTTACTGTTTTCCTCTACCTAGTGACCTAATAATAGTGAAACCACCGACTCTAAGCTATTAGTTTATATTGGTACAGGGTCTTAGGCCCAAGTGGGTGATATTTTGCTAAAACCAAGACCCAAAGTCACTCCAACTCAGCCCAGCTCCTGCTGACTGTGTGGTCTCACCAAGTGGAACAACCCAGCTGCTCATTGTCAAGCTCAGTTTTACGTTTGTTACTAAAGTAATTGACAAAGTTTTTGGGAGTTTCTCATTGCACATCATGACCCTGAATGGTCTCCATCAGCCAGATATACATGGCAGGAATTCCTTTACAGAGCCATAATACACATCTGCAATCATGGGAACACAAAGTTCAAAAATTCCTCCCAGAAAAATAGAAAATCAAGAATTGTTTGTACAAATAAAACCACAGAGGTTTCCAGATATAAAATGGGATTACTAGGACATAAGAACAGTTAGTGAAAACAGGACAGGGCTGGGGGCTGGTGTCATTTGATCTGTGGTAAAATTTTCACTCTTTTCTTGGGCATTTTCATCTCTAGTAGAAAGGTGCTGTAGGATAAATGCACAGTTCGTGTCACAGAAGAGGAAAAACATTCTTATGGTCAAAACAAATAAGGCAGCAGAAAAAATGAATCAAAAGCCACTTTTCTGAAAATGCAGAATCACTCCCAGTCTGACCTCACAGCCTTGTACCCGCTGTATGCTGTAAAAACAAAAGGAGGAGTTTGGAAATAACACAAACTCACCTGGAAATACCAGATATTTAACCCCTATTTCACCAAGCAGATTTCATTCTACTGCATTGGTCCACACCAGCAGCCAAACTGAATCTGGCTAAATTAATGCACACTTAAAACATATTTTTAACCAACACAGAATGGCTCTGCATAACTCCTAAAATCACACCATATTAATAAACACTATCCTGTATTCTTGCAGTGTTTTAAATGGAATAAAATATATGTATTTTTTTTAAAGTTTACAGAGATCAACTGAGGTGAACGTGCTTGAAAAACATGGCAAGCTTCAAATCAAATACCATAGGTCTAAGAAATCCATTAACTGTTCACATCTAAACCTCAGCCTTCCACGCTTCACCCTACAATGCACATTGTTGTCAATTTTTGTCTTATTTACCCCCTGCTAATAGCTGGGCTCAATTCCAAGAAACTTAAGACAATTGTGGAGAGAAGCAGATCTAACATTCTTCAAGTTGACAGCCAATAGTTCTGAGCATTTAATTCCCGAGAGGGAAGAGTCTCCAAATCCTGCTTTTCTAATTCACCCGGGAAAACACATCAGAGCCAAACTGTGTCTGTGCAGCCTGAGTAAAAATGTTATTGTTTGATCCAAGTTGTACCTTTCTTGGCAGATTTGTAGGGATTGATCCTGGCTGACTGGGGTGTTTCAATGGGAAGCTGAGCCCTGAATTCCTGATGAATTATCATAGCATTAAACCGTCGGCATCTGTCCTCAGCACAGCTGAGGTAAAGGTTCATCCCTTTACCCTCGTTAAAGTTTAAGCAGCTCTGCCAGATTCCACCAGACTTGGCATGTGTGACATGACTAAAGACTCCTCTAAACTGGGAGTCAAAAGCTTCCAGTGGGAAATGCTCCATCTTTATATATCTGCCCCCGAGCAGCAGCGCAGGGAGAAATAAATAAATAAGTAAATAACATTATTCCGTTTGCTCAGGTTGGAAATTTAGGCAGCTAAACACAACTCTGAAGGTTGTGCAATGTTTCTGAGTGGATTTGATAAAATCTGAGTGGATTTCTGCTTAAAGCAGAAAACATGAAGGGTCAAGGACCTCCCTCCTCCCTTTGAGGAGATAACACCAATGAACAGCCCCAAAACATTCGCTCAGATCCCCAGGGCCGAGGTGCAGAAACACATGCTGGGGCTGAGCTTCAGCCAGTGAGGATCAGGTGGGTTTGCCTGAACCTCACATGGTCCTTCTGCTCATTTTTCTTCTCTCCAGATCTGTCTAGTCCTCATGCAGCTCTTGGGCCACCTATTCTGGCTCGATGTGATTTAAATGGAATGGTTCATCTTTCTCCCCCAGGCTGATTAGACCTATGAGTACCTAAACATTGTGGAAAATCCACCACACTATCTGTGAAAACACCACTGCTATTTGCCTTTTCATTCTTTAGCCTGTTTTTGAGCAATACTGATTTTGCATCCACTTGCAAGTCTCCCTGTATTTACGCCTCCAGGCTATGCTGAAGTCCCAGATTTTTTCCCTCTGTGATACGACTAAAACATGCCCTTCTCTGTTCATCCATCAGCAAACCATCAGCATTTCGTGTCCTGTCTCCACAGGACCCCTCTGTACACCCAGATACCACCCAGGCCCATCTGCTGCCCACAGCCAGAGCAGCCTGCTGAGGATCTGGTCCAGTCAAGCTCTGACCTTTTCTACCTCACCCAGCTCAGCCTTGGCTGCCAGCAATTTCCAGAAACCTATTTTCTCCATTCATCCAAATAACTCTACACATGTAGGAGGAGTGACTGGATTCTTCTTCAAACCCAGCTGCAAAATTTTCCTTCCTTGGCACAGCCACAGAATGATTTGACGTGGGTCAAATTTATGATGTGTAGGCAATTAATATTTCGCTTGATATTTCCTCATACAATGCTAATTACATCCCAGCCTTTCATCCTGGATTGGAGTTTGCTGTCATGAAGCACTAACACAGATCCATCCCAGGCCACAGCTAAAGCATCCACGGGTGGCCGTACAGAGGAATAATTAATCACCCAATTTTGCAAGTGAGTCATTAACTGCTGACACAGGTTTTCATCCAAATCCTGGGATTCTGGGACACTCCATATGGAGCAGCTGGAGACTTTGACTGGCATTTTCCTTATTTCAGTATCATGAGCTGTATTAATTTTGTGTGCTCTGCTCCTTGTACAATTCAGTATCTGGAGAGATTGGACAGGGTTTTTCCCTGTGTTTGTGCAGGCCCACCCTTGTCTGCAACATCTGTGCAGTGCTGTTCTCGTGTTTGCCAACACAGAGGTTTTGTGTCTCCTGGAGGAGCCCCACACTCCAGCTTCTATTCCTATCCTATTGTAAAAATAAACTATTTGAAAAATTTACCCAAATTAGGTAAAAATTCTCCAATGAAATATTCAGGAGCCTACAAAATGCTTTGCTTTTACTGGAAACAAATGTTTGGCTTTGCCTTATAATGAAATCAAACCTTTGGTCAGGGGGAGAAGAAAATCAGGATAAATCCTTTCTTGAGCAGAATATGCCCCATCGTGTTTATCCATGAGAAACTTGCCCTTTGCAGGAGACCTTGTCTTCAACAGCTCCTGACTCCTGCTGACTGCACAGCTTGGAAAAGGGTGTACAAAAAATTAATATATTGTTGAAAAGCCGCCAGCTGGATGCCTTGCCCACCTCTGGGAATCCCTTCCTTTGATGAAAAATAAATATTTACAGTTAAATAAAACCTTGAATGATTTTGGAATAATTCTTTCAAACAGCAGTGCTACTGTACGGCATGAAAGGGCTCAAAAAACCCCAGTTGGTTCATTTTTTAACTTCAAGGTTTGATGGATACACTCTAAATCCAAGATAAAGTACATCTAGGCCAAAAGGTTTGAAAGGCGATCTCTGATCTTAGTGTGGCTCTCCATCATCAGTTCATAAAAATGCTTGGCAAGGTGCTCAGTGTCTGTGGGTCTGCTCCTTTCCAGGTAACTTTATGGAGCTGATCCAATTCCCTGTAAAATCTTAAGGGAATTGGGCACCGCCTTTACTGCAAATTTTGGGAGAGAAAGGGCTGAAAGTTTCAACTGGTGCAAATCAGCGCTGTTCTGGTAAAGTCAGCATTTGGAGTCTGTTCATGGCTATTTGGGATTTATCAAATAAACTCTTAAGTTCCTTGAGAAATGCCAGGGCTTCAGAACTAAAAGAAAATAAACCTGATTTCTGCTGAAAACCAGCCTTTGCCAAAATAATGTCACAAATCCAGCATTTCAAGGTGCAAAGATATTTAAGTACTATCAATTATGCCTTGACTTATGTTATACCACAGAAAATATCAGCTATCCAATTGATATTAATATCTCAATTTAACAAAATGCACTGTTGAAAGAGTGGTTAAATTTGCCCTTCAGCTCTAGATATGATGGCACAAATATCAAGAAGATTAACTTCTCTATAAACATCTCATTTAAGATCTTAAACCCCTCAATAAACCTGACAATAATGAACAGGTTTTGGTGCCTTTCAGTAGCTCACAAGACAAAGGAGACAATACAACGTGTCCCAAGCTCACTGTGCTGGATGTCCCTTGGCATTGGGGACAAATAATGTAAAAGACTTTCTGCCACCCCAGTGAGATGACTCAAGGAATCAGGTGTCCCATAAGAACAGCCATATCTATTTGTCCCCAAATCTGCTGTATCAGGAGTATATTTTTATGGATCTTGCTGACCACAGCATGTTTCTGGTGTTTTGGCACCTGTTCCCATAAAAAAAAAAACCTTTGGTTCTACCAAGTCTTGATTAAAATTAAGACAGTTTTTCTCTCTCAGAACAAAATTGGTAAAATTGAAAATATTTCTTGCTGCAATAACCAGACTGCCCCTCCTTATCTCAGGGTATTCTCCGAGCAGAATCACCATTCAATAAAGCTTGGAGATGAACCATGAGGAAAAGGTGGAATTTTAGTTCCTGGAGATTTGGAGGAGTTACCTATTTCTTACTCTTGGGTTAAGTGCTGGAGATTTTATAGAGGTGGTTCCTGAAAAGCATTTATGGATCTCTGAAAGGTCATCAGACTCACAGCATAGTGGGTGTATGGATTGTGAATGAATTGCCAGTTTGGAGGATTTATAGAGCTCCTACCCAAGAAGAGAACCAGGCTGTGGGAATAGTGGGTATTTATGGCTGTAGGGATCTCCAGCAGAACTGGATCTACCAGGAATGCTGACCTGGTAGGATCAGCAGGGGATGAGGTCCTGGTTTGGGTCTCTCTCCACTCCCAGCATTGGGGAATTTGTGCCTCTCTGTTGGACACTGGAGGCCATCACCCCAAACACAGTGTCCATCATCCTGGTGATCCCACCCAGATGCAGCTCTTAGCACCACGGAATATCTCCTTATTTGATGACATTTGTTCAATACTTTCCATGGAATGTGAAAACAATGCTCTGTCAACACTTGATCTGGGATGGGGACAGCACAGCAGTCCTGGATCAGCTCTGATGTTCCACTTGTGTACCCATTCCAGGGGACAGTGTGGGTGGGCATGGCTTTGTCCTCACCCTTGTCACACCTCGCTGTCACCCTGAGGCTGCACAAGGGACAGGGATCCACTCACCCCCAACAACACCCGGCAACAGAATAACAAAAATTAAATGGTTTCACCTGGTATTGTTGAGCTGAGGGAGTGAAAGGAGAGAGCTGACCACTGACTTGTTGTGTCAACACGTCATGACAGCAGTGTCCATCCAGGACAGAGCCCTGCAGGTGACAAACAGCTTCCCTGCTAAACACCAGCTGGGAATCTCATCCACAACACTCACAGTTTAGGTTTCTTTACATCCATCCTTACATGCTGGCAGTTTAAGCCCTCAGGGTTTTGCTGTCGTTTTTTCTCCTCAGGTTCAAGCATCCAGATTAAACACATGTAAACTTATCTAAAATTCCCATTCAGGTTAGTACCTATTGCATTGCATACAGGTATGTACAATGTATAATATAAATGTGTGTGCACTGGAGACAAAAGCCACTTGCAAAATCAGCACCGAGTTCAATGGTCTCTTGCACACAAAAAAAGAAATTTCCTGAAACAACACATCTGAAATACCCTTACAGATGTTTCTCTGCATTACCAAAAAAAACCCGTCCCCTGAGCTAAAATGAAAATTGATTTTGAAAAAAAAAAAAGCTGAAGGATATGAGTGGATCATCATAATTGGATCAACATGCTCCAAAAGCTTCAGGCTACTTCAACTTCATTTCTTAGCTGACAGCTTTCTTTTGGAATTCTTCAAACCAAACACAAATGGTTTGATTGCAATATGTGAAACATTTGACCATCATATCCTTGACAGTCAATCTGCTGCAGGGGAGATTTAATAACTGTTGTCAAATTCATAACAGCCAGTCTAATCCAGGGAACCAACAAAAAAACACAGGAGCTGCTTCCACAAAGCCAGAGATGATATTAATGTAAAATGACACCATTTACGGGGAAAATACAGGAAAAGGCTGTATTGGGTCTTTTCCAAATAATGTTGCAACCACATGAACTGATCTTACTGGTTCTTAACTGGTAAATACAAATTAGAGCTGTTTAAAATCCACTTGGTTTTCCCTTCAAGTGTCACGTGAGAAATGAAAGCAGCAAGATCAAGTCCCTCAAACTGAGCCTGCGCTAATTTATGGACAGCATCGTCTGGGGAGATTAGAGCTGAATTGTTCCTCCCCAAAAAAAGAGGCATTGCAGGGTAGATGTCGGGGCAATTGGCAAATTTCCACATCTTCCAGCATTAAATGGATGAAAAAGAAACGGGAAAACCACCATAAAAAGAAAGAAAGGTGGTAGAATAAAATCTAATGGTACCTTCTCTGTTTATTTCTAAGCCAGGCAAAAGTGAAAACTGCAGCACTAATTGGCAGAAAAGAATTGAAGGATATCATGGATGAACTAATTACTGGATGTCAATATTGTATTAAACATCGAGTGAGAGGAGTTTTAATAAGTACATGCTTTCTCAAGTTGAAGCCGCAAGATCTTTATCAAAATTTTATGGAGGATTTAATTCACAGTCCTGGATTTTAGGAGAAAATATCCTTGATGCTCACTGTAGCTATGCAGGGTTAGGGAGGATGACGAGTCAGGAGCTCATCTTCAGCAAGTAAAGATTAATTTTTGCAGCAAACCCCTTTTTCCTGGCAGATCTCAAGCTCTCAGGCTCCGTCAGAGCCAGTTTTAGGGAGGTGATAACTGTCAAACAAATCCCTCTCTGCAGGGAGGTTTCCAACACTTGACTTTCCCAACACCGCCAAGACGTGGGATTGATCCCGTTCTCCAGGACAGTGATTGAGCTTCCAAGCCTTGCCCTTGCACTCTGCTCCTTCCCTCTTTTCCATACCCCCAATAAACACATTTACTCCAGAGTTTTCCTTTGCCCAATTATCCCTTGGCAGTGGTTTGGGGTTTTTTTCCCATTCTGTTTCTGTATCGAAAAAATCAGGAAGCAAAAGGGATAAAGTTTAACGACTGTTCACAGTTCAGTGTCCTGCAAAATTAGAGAAACATCTGGAAGTTGTTTTTGCTTTGGGATGACTTTTAACTGACTAAATGATCTCATCTGCAGAGCTGGGCAGCCTGGTGGAAGATGGAGAGCAAGAGTTACTCCCTCCTACCTGAAATGCACCACAAATCACATTCCAAGAGCTTTTCTAGCTCCCTAAATCCTTGGGATTCTTTTCTACCATTTAGGAACAGCCTTCATTAAACAGCTATAAAAGTAAATTAAGAGAAGGCAATAACATCTGATTAGAGCCAAGAAAAAAAAAAATCAATTGCTCAGCATGAACAACTAAGTAATAGCAAAATATTCCAGACGCTTCCAAAAGAGGAGTTTTAGCATAAAAAACTTTGCTCATGGGAAAAGAGCTGTTATGTGAGCTGGAATTTGAACAACTGGGATTAATAAATCTGCATTCTTTAATTCCTTCTCTAGCTCTAACAGCCAGGAATTTTCATTTCTAGTAGGAAAGTGCTGTGGTGGAACGTTACCCAGTTTGCTTCTCCTCATCCCGATTTTTGGGATGCCACCTGTGAGGAAAGGATGTGTTTCCTGTTGTGAGTTGTTCAGGTGTTGGGCAGACCCAGCAGGACAAACCTGCAGAGGATCCAGCATCGCAGCTGGACTCTTATGGATGGAAGTTTGGGAATGACAAACGTAAATATAGGTAAATTGTGACATTCTTTGGGAATTTCAGCCGAGAGTATCACCCAGGATAAAGGAAGGTAAGAAAAAAGCAGTATAAAAACTGTTTTTGTTGAGAAAGCTGCCTATAATTTCTTTTAGAAAGTAGTATTTATATACTATTGATGTATATAAATATATATAAAATATTTACCATTTTTTCTTCAAGTAGCATGTAAAAGCAGAAAAATTTGTGCTGGAATATTAAGCATTTGGGGATGTGTTTATGACCCTATTGTATTTTATATGATAATACTGAGTAATAATTTTATTTATGGGGTAAAAATATTTGTGGGAGGAGCCAAATTTTTTCTTATACTGGAGCCAGGAGGAGATCCAACCAAGTCTAGTATTTTCATAATCCATCTTCATCTGCTCTCCTGGATATATTTGCCCTCTTTTCCAATTCTCTGTTAGCAAGACAACCTTCCCTCTCTGTTGGTTTCCCTCACTCTTTGCTCAAGTTACCATGGAATCAAAACAACACTTACAGGCTTGTCTGCACGTGTTGGAAATGGATTTGATGGCCATTGCAGGAGACACGTTTTCAGGTGGAATAGCTTGGGAATTCTGCCTGGATGCACAGAGACAGCAGAATTACTCTGCTGCCCCGGTTATTCTTCCCAGATGGCACTGGAAAGGACGCTGGGCTGTTTCTGCTGGGGAAAGGAGCTTTCTTCCTAAGCAAAAGTGATGGCTGAGTGAGAAGGCCCAGCTTGGGCCATGTGCAGCACACATTGTCCCAGCACCTGGAAGCTGTTAGTGCTCGGGAGCACAGCGTGGATGGAGACTCCAGGGAGCAGCTGCGGCACGGCTGGGATTGCCCAGGGAACGAGGATCAGTTTCCTGATAAACAGAGAGCACCAGAGGCTACCTGGAGGAAACCTCAAATTCGGGAGAGCAAATGAAAAGCAGAGATTGTTTTCCCCTGGAAAACTTCCTGAGGGAAAGTGGTGTAGCTGGGTGAGGTTGGCCTTTGGAACAACAGGAATGGTGCATTTGGGTGGGTTCAGCCTTTGCAGGCTTGGGCTGTAGATGAAGCAGCTCATTTGCATTTCAAAGCTGGCCTATATTCTGCTGATTGAGAGTAAATAATGCACCATAAATATGTATTCCCTGCTCCGTAGCAGCACACAGCAGCAAGAGAGCTTTTCTGTGATGGCTTCAACTCCTCGGGGGGGGTTTTCCCCAGGTTTGTCAGGGGTCATCCCAGTGTCCAGCCAGATGTGAGAGCACCTGCCTGGAGCACCCAGATGTGTCAGGAGGCAGCAAGACTGGCTGCTGGGCACCACCAACATCTGTATGCAGGAAGAACCTAGAACTATTGAGGTTGAAAAGATCTCCAAAGTCGTCAAATCCAGCCTCCAATGGATCCCACCATGGCCGCTAAACCTCATCAGGAAGTTGTGCCACATGAAGTGTCCACTCATTTTCTGAGCACCTCCAGGCACAGGGACTCCACCACTGCCCTGGATATCCCCTTCCAAAGCCTGAGCATTCCTCCAGTAAAGAAACTTTTCCTAATATCCAACCTGAACCTCCCCTGGCCATTTTTCCTCGCCCTTTGTTGTCCCTTGTCCCCTGGGAGCAGAGCCTGATGCTGCACACTCCTGTCAGGAGCTGTGAAGAGTGACAAAGTTCCCCCTGAGCCTTCTTTCCTCCAGAGCAAACACTTCCAGCTCGCTCAGCTCCTCCTCCTAGGACTGATGCTCCAGACCCTTTGCCAGCTCCATTCCCTTCTCTGGACACAAGATTGCCAATTCCTCAAAGCTCAGCTTAGGACTGTTCTCTCAGCAATGGCATAGAAGTTGATTATTTACCCAGAACAATTTATCACTTGCATTCTGATGGAAATTAATGAAATTGATGAGAAACTCTGCTATGAAATTAATGATGCTAAATCCCAGATATTAAATATAGAACTCAAGAATCCATTATTAAAAAGCCATGAGATCTCTTTATTCTGTGTGCCTAACAAAGGCACACAGTTATCTATATTTCTCCAAGCTTCAGTTAGTTCTCCTCCTACTCAAAATGTAAAATTGATTTGTTGCGTTGGGAAATAAACAACAAAAAATGATGCTTATCTTAGTTCGGTGATATGGCCATGATAAAAATTAATTGGTCACCAAAAATTAGTATTCAAAGCATGGAGCACTCAGTATGAAATAGAGAAGACTGCTGAAACCTCCACCAAAAAATGTAGATTTGGAAATCTTGTTCTAGAAATGCAATTCAAGTTCTCCCAGGTATCACTGAGGTGATAAAGATGGATGGGAGCTCAGGAATCAAGAACATTGGGAAGGGATTTAACAAAAGGACTCAGGTATGAGCAGAACATGGTGGATTTTTGCTTAACCTGTTTTTTCTCATGTCAGGAAGGGCTTTGGGTCATTAGGATGTTTCAGAACATGGCACAGATTCCTCCTCCCTTCTGTTCCCTACCCTCAGAAGAAATTTGGTCCCTGCAGCTCCCCCCCCCCTCAGTGTATACATTTAAATATACAAATATAGATATGAAATATCCAGAAGAAAAAGTCAGAAAAACTGCCATAATAAAATGAGGGAAATAAAGGCAAATAAAATAATTCCTCTGAAATATTAATACAGAATATTATTATACCCTCGAAGACTTTTTTTCCCCCCAAAACTAAACCAATATTTAAATGTTAAATAAAACATCCACAGTTTCAGATTTTATGAACTAAAAAACAGACAATATTTGAGGGAAAAAAAAAAAGGAAACATCCAGAGGCTGCTGTAGGCTTCGACCAATCCTGCAGCCCTTGAGGGAAATTATTACAATAGACATCAAAGATCTTTCCTTCCAATTACACTTAAAGTGTGTTACATCATGTCCTGTAAACATGGAAAGAACACCCTGTGTCCTTAAATAACAAATAGACTTTTGAAGTCAAGAAAATTTAAGATCTGCAGAGAAAGCCGTGGTGGCTCCAGAGGAGTTCATGCCTTGCAGAAGGACTCGGGGACATTCCACGTGGGACTAGCACAAGAATAGCTCAGTTTGGGAGAGGGAAGGGACTGGCTAAAAACCATCTCAGTGGAAAACGATGGCCAATTGTGTATTAGCCTGAAGAAGGTTTTATAATCCAGCATCACTTGTTATGGAACGTGGACAAAAACAGAGGCACAGAAAATAAGGATAGGATAATGCCAGCTGGGTCTCTTGAAAGGGCAAGAAAAAGAAATGCTAGATCTTGGGGAAAAAAAAATAAATTCTATGAAATGATCAGGCACACGAATAATTGCAATTAAAGCCAGACATGGCATCAATCACACTGAATCAATCTCTGAGACCCATCTCCACTGGGACAGACTGGTGTAGACTCGGCAGCCACCATGGGAATGATTTCCCTCTCCATAGATGTTGTGGGGTTTTATTCTTAAAAGTCAGAGGAAGTTAGAAACAGCAGATTTCAGGGGAAAACTCCCTATAAATCAAGAACCCCTCCTCTGTAACTTTCTCTCTCTTAAACTGATAAACTGATTATTCTTCCTTATCCGTTTAGCTCATCCACACTGCACCCACCTCGTCCATCCCACCACCAGGAGCGTTCCCACAGGGAGTGGGAATCCACCAGGGCTTCCTTTCAGGGCAGGAAGGATCTTACCCACAAGGAAAGAAGCACATGAGGGTGTTAAAGGCATGGAAGCAGTGTATACATGGCATCAATCACACTGAATCAGCTGGAAGCTGCTCCCAGATGGGAAAAGCTGCAAGAGCTGATGCAGCTGAATAGATTTGCCTGTAGGAGCAGCCATGAATAAATTGGGGTGGTTCCAGAGGTGTGTCAATGTCTGTGAGCCTGAAGAGGTGATTGTGGCCAATAGTCACCCTCTGCCACCAGCCCAGGGCCCTCAGGCTGAATTTCGGTCTTTGCAATGAATTCAGCCCTGGACTTTAAAAATTTGAAATCTAAATCCAGCATTGCTGCCCTCCACCAGCAGCTCAGCAACCCCAGTTATATTTAATAACCTTTTCCAAGTACTGATTTTGCAAGCTTGTGACAATGTGGTTGAGGCTGTAATTACTCTCCTAAGGTATTAAGGAAAGATTATCCAAAATTTGGTCTCCTTCTTAAACATATCCATTAAACATTATTATAACAGATCATTAATTAATACATATTACTAATACAAAGCAAACAAGTTAATCCTTCCACCTTGAACCTAACTTTCATCCACATATACATACCAAAATAACAATTTTTTTTCATTTAAATCTCATCATTTGAATCTTTTAACCCTCTTGCTGATCCACAAACCACACAGCAAAGTGTTGAGACCCAGCATGAGGGACAGCAGATCCTTGATCCAAGAACTCCACAAAAAACATACACCATATATGTAGATACGCACACAAACAAACAGGAAAAGTGATGGAAAAAAAGAGGAAAGAAGAAAAATTATGGATTGGAGCAAAGCCACCAGTGCTGGGACCCATCAGAATTCACTGCCTCTACTTTGTTCAATTCCACCGTGTCCCTGCTCTCCTTCTGCCACACAGCTGGGAATAAAAATTTTGACTGTGAGATACTTTTCAAATGCTGAGAATGGAATTCAGAAATCTACAAATGTGGAGCATGCAGAGTTTTTTATTTATTTCTGTTTCCCCCACCACTTTCCTCTCCATGCAGGAGATTTTATTGGGCGAGAAGATTCATGATTGCAAAAATACAGACACACCCAATACATATTGTAGTTTTACAGATGTGCTTCTTTGGCACTTCTTTTACTAAGAATTTCCAAATCCACTTTAACCTAAATTAAGAATTCCCTAATCCAGATTAGTGCTGAAAAGCAAACATTACCTCGAGCCAAATTTGCCAAAGTAAAGGCCCCACTGCACCGAGGGAGCAAAGTAAAGGGCTTCCCTGTAAATGAGAAAGGATTAGGCCCATGGAAAAGTATTGCTATAGCAACAAAATAATTCACGGGAATATGGAATATGGATAACAAAGCCAGAGCCCCAGAGATGGGAGGGAAGAGGCTTTAATCACATCCTGCTCCCCTTGGCTGTACCAACCCAGGCAAAAAACGAGTGCCTGTGCCGTTTGTGGGTTTGGATTTGAACTCATTTGATCAACACCAATGGGCAGCTTCCAGCCTCTGTCAGAACATCCTGGCTGAAGGGAGGAGTGTCAGAACACCGTGGCTGAAGGGAAGATGAGTGTCAGAACATCCTGGCTGAAGGGAAGAGGAGCAGCCACAGAATCCCTGCTCTGATGGGAACTGCGGCTGGACCAAGTTCATGTGGACATCTCACAACCAGCCCTGCTCATTCCCTGGGCAGGGTTGTGAGTGTGGCATGCCCAACCCTCTATCCCACCCAGCAGAAACCCTCCCATGCTGGCAGGCAGCTCTTTCCCAGAATGTTTTGCTAATTGGAAGTTCCAGCAGGGGTCTGCAGTCCCAGCTCTTCCCTCTCCACAACTGTGCAGGAAAAGCTTTCTGCATCTTCCTCTGGAAGATGGTTTTAAAAGTTAGCAAAATTTATTATCATCACCATTTATCCTTTCAGGCTGTAAAAAGCTGCCAGTGAAACCCCCCCAAAAGGCTTAATGCATTACCAAAGCACTAATTTTATTCTTCATTATTCCCCCAAACCTACATTCGGAGCCGGAGCTCCTGCTCTGCGAAGAGCTCCTGGTTAATGTATTTCTGTGTGTAGATCCTTGACAGAGACCATTTTTCTTGCCTCTCAGGTGGCTCATAGAGCGAGATTTATGTCCATTATGCATAAATTCCTTGCAATATTGCTCCAGCATAATCAGCAGAAAATCTGAGCCAGCACCCACAGCAGCCACAAAACACCGCCAGAGACAGCTGAACTTGGGCCACTTCCCTCAAGTCCCAGGGACTCTGTCCCTGTTGAAATCAGAGGCTGATTTGGTCCCTGATGGGTCTAAGGGACCACAAGGGTCCCCTTGCCATGCTGACACCCAGCACTGTCCTTGTGAGGCCTCAATGCAAACGTCACCATTGGATGGGACAGCCCAGCTTAGACACTAAGCCAAGTTTAGATACTAAGCCTTTCATTAGATCTGACTCCAAATTTCTGTAACTAAACATAAGAATTTAAAACCATTTAAAATCACTTTGCATCCCTAAAGCAATGTCAGCATCCTTCTCTCTGGCTTATATTTATTATATTTTTGCACATCCCCAAATCTGACCACATGAATATCCTCAAACCCCAAATCACCCAAATCCTTCAGTTTCATTTTAAGTTTGGGTAGGAAGGGACCTTAAAGATCATCTTGCTCCTACCCCTCATTAGGGTTTATATAAACAACCAACTACTAATTACATATGTCTGACATATCCTGAAATCAGTGATTTCATCCTGCAAGAGGCAAAGGCTCATCAGTGTTACACAAACTGCAGCCAAGCCTTTGGTACCTGAGCTGGGGGTTCAGGAGCTGATTTCCTGATTTACACTGCAGTGGAGCAATGAAAAATTGTATTCAGATTGGTCTGGGCTCTTTGAGAAGATTTTTAGATTATTTCTCAGCAACACTGCCACAACATCTTTATAGAGATCCTTGGTTTTGCTGAGTGAAAAGCCATAATTTAAAAGAGATGAATTTGTTTTGGGCAGTGGGAAATCATCACAATGTAAATAATTGCTGGGGTAAAGAGGAGTCTTTGTTACCCCCTCGGGGAGAAGCTGCAGCAGCCCACGAAGGAATTGTTGAGAGGGATGAGATGAACTGCACTTAACTTGGGCCAGCTAAAAATTGGGCACTGACGTCCCATGCGATGATGCAGTGCCTGTAATGAGCACCCTCCCCCAGAACCTGACTCATCCCAGCTCTCAGCTGACTGTGAGGAAGCCTCTGCCGAAATTTTGGATTATTGAAA
This sequence comes from Polioptila caerulea, assembly GCA_013397295.1. Classification (NCBI taxonomy): domain Eukaryota; kingdom Metazoa; phylum Chordata; class Aves; order Passeriformes; family Certhiidae; genus Polioptila; species Polioptila caerulea. Next base: position 192,879 of record VYXF01010841.1, on the reverse strand, counting down.
TTGCTGAAATGAACCTCTGTGTCCCCGAAGTAAAACGAGATCTTTGAGAGCTGTCCTTCAGTTCTCACACCCAACCAGCAGCATCATTCAAATTACACGGGCTGCCTTTCAAACCCTGCAATTCCCACTTGTGCCTCTTGGAAGACCATCCTTTATATTTTGATTGAATTTATTGATTTATATTTATTTATTAGACTTCTTTTCTTCCCAGACTCTCAGATCAATGTCAGGTCAAGAGTGGCACAGAATGATTATCATGGCTGCCTGGCCGCTAAACAGGGAAATTCCCCCTGCTCTTGTTACTGGGAAAACAGAAAACACAAACTGCCCTGAAAGTCCACAAAGCCAGCAAATTAAAATGGAAACTCAAAATTCATCTCAGTGAGTTATGTTTAAATGCTGCATCATGGCAATTGAACACTTCTGGTCTCCCATGTCAGCAAACATTGGAATAAAAGCCTGATGTTCCACCTGATTTTCTTCTTTGCTCTCAGCTCTCTGGACCACATCTGGGTCCCCATCCCTGCCCTTGCTCTGTGGCTGCACCAGTGACCAGCAGAGCACCAGCAGCACCTCTGGAACAGCATCTCTGCCCAGCAGGCAGCAGCAGCCACCTCCAAAATACCTGAGGATGCTGCCTGGGTGCCCCAGCGAGGGAACAGCGTCAGGCTGGGGACAAAGACAAAACCACCTTCATCCTTCATCCTTCATCCACAAAGCAAAACCACACTGACTGCGAGTTCAGCCTCCTCCTCGCCCAGAGAGGAGGCAAGGAAGTAAATTTCTTCCAGAAAACGTTATTAAAATATAACTTTTAAGCTGCATTTTCCACGGGCACACGGGCTCTGTGTCACGCCCCAGCCCCTACAAGCTGAAACACCTTTATTCAGCTTTATCCAGCCTCCTCCGGCAGGGGAAGGGGGGGTTCCATCCTCGCCGCGAGCCCCTAGAGGGAGACATGACCCCGATTTTGGGATCGAGAGCGGCTCCCATGGAAAAGGGATGCTCCGGGTCTCAGCCCCTTCTCCCGGCCCTGCGGGCTGAGCTGCGGACAAACCACGGGAAGCGCTGCCCGGGGCAGGGATGCAGGAGCAGCCCCTGGGATGGCGCATCCCGCTGGGAGCTGATGGATCCTGGCAAGAGCAGTCCCCAGCCGACCTGGGGACGTGGCAGCTCCAGCTTCTCCCTCCGGGAAAACAAACCCTGGCTCTAGCAGCCTTCAAAGCGCCCCTTTTCCAGCTCAGGGTGTGATGGCCCTCTTTATCTCCTTGTTCATGTAATTCCAGCACAGAAAAAACAGTTTTCAAACGCCGAAAGAAGAGCAGGACAGGATTATCAGCACATTTGCATGGACAATAAAATATCACCAATTCGCCAAGATAAACTATGTGGAAGATTAGTCTGAACTGCCAATTTCTTAAAATGTTTCTCATTTCTTGGTTATGGCTATTTTTTGCAAATTTCCCTTTCAGAAATCACATTTCTTTCAAATCAGCTCGTTGCCCTAGGGTTGTTGACCTTTATTTCGCCCATCTGGAAAACAAATGAAGCAGGAAGGATAACAATATGAGATCCTAATCAGAAGTGCTGTTTGTTTTTTTGGAAGCTTGATTTCAAACTTATATATTTCTCCCTAAAGGCACTGCCAGCAATACACTGGATAACCCTGCTGCAAGGAAAACCAGCAGCTTGGCCAAAAGTCTTTGTGGGCATCTTATCAGTGGTGAAATGAAGACAAAAAAAGGCCAAATTATCAGTAAAAGTGAATGCAGATGTAGCTGCAACAGCAGAGCTCAAGGGCCAGGTGAGGAGCCTTGGTGTTGCATCTAAAGACTTGTCAGCCCAGATTTGACCTAAAAAGTTTAACCTGAGGTTAACTAGAGTGACAGGCAAGGATAAAACAAATTATTACTGCTAATTTTGGTTAAAAATATTTGTAAGTTGAGTTATGAAAAATTAGTATGCATAGAGAGGGGTTTATTGAGGTGGCTGAGCCAGAAAGAAAAGAGCTGAACACCAAGACAAAGCAGTTTTGGGTTTTCTCACCAAGCAATGCCAGCTCCCAGGATGAGGATGCAGATGAACACAACAATTTGTTAGATTGGAAGAGGAATTTGTTAATTTGGAGAATCCAATTCCCACAGTTCTAATTTCTGGAGAATTTCTGAGTTCACTCATGCTGGAAATAAACCTGATTTGGGGGAATGATAGCAAGGCTCTAAATTTTTTATTATTAGAAATCTGTGGGCAGCAAAATCAATAGTTTTTAGGCAGCTCTGTTAAAAAGGGAATAATACATTTCAGTGCTCATTAAATGCTATTCTTTTCTCAACAATCTCATTGTTTTTCTCACCACTACCTGTCACCCAGGTATTGAATTAGCCTTAAAATCAGCCAGGTGTTGGACTCCTTGGTCCCTGAGGGTCTCAGCTCAGGATATTCTCTGATTCTGTCATTCTAAAACCCTGCAAGGCTTGGTAGAAAAACATCACAAAAGCCCAGCTGGTCTTTAAAGTGCCTTCCAACCCAAACCAGCCTGTGATTCTGTAATTCCATGAAAACCTCTTGCTGCAGATCCATGAAAGCCCTGTGACTGAGCCTGACCACAGATGGAGAGAGGAGGGATGTTTAAAGACAGTAATGCTGAACCGAGGAGAAGAATTTGGGGAGAGCAGCAGCAGCTACCAGCTGGGACAGAGCCAGTTTGGTGGCACTGATGGAGACCTGGCTGCAGTTCCAGGAGCAGAATATTCCTGTGCAGCTCCTGTGCCTGCTCCCAGCCTTCAGAGGACCCTCATGGATGATAAATTCTATAAATGGTGGTTGGGACCCCCAAATTCCAGGGGATCATCAGTGTCCCCTCTACACACCACTGGCAATGAGCACAAGGGCTGGTGGAGGAGTCTCCTCTGAAGGACACACTCCTGATATCCCATAATAGCAGATTCCATTTAAAAATAGCAAATGATAGTCAGAGGAATAATAAAAACTAGAAAATCATCCAAAACCCCAGCAATACATCAAAGCCAGTTTAATAGCCCTTAATACTGTCACTGACACAGCTCCTGTGCTTGCAGGGCTGGATGATGGAATGGGCAGAGGTCCCTGGGTTTGGAGCATTTTCCCCCTAAAACTTTGTTGCTTCCTGCATGTAAATGATAGATAATGGTTCTGCTGACAAGAGGTTGCACTTAGCTGATTCTGCAACGAGGTAAAATTGGAAGAAAATACCTGGATAAAGAACTATTCTCATTCTTTTCCCTTGGAAAAAAAGAAAAAGAAACCAAAAAACCAGGGTACAAAGAGTTAATTGCACAGGGCTTCTCCTGTCTCCTGGCTGGCTACTGAGCCAGAGCCATAACTGAGGGCTTCGGGATACTCGGAGGGGAAACGTGATTTGATGTAGTAGGGGCAATCCCATGCTTACCAAATCATCTTGCTTGCCTGTAAAGCTAAGCTCCAATTTATGGTGTTTTATGAAGCCCCAGATCGAGCTAAGGCCATAAAAATCAGGTCTTAATATTCAGGAATAAAAATGCAGAGAGCATCACTGAAGTGACTTTTTTTTTTTTTTTTTAGGTACTTGTATCCTCCTCCCCTGAAACATAACCAGGGAGTGTGACAATAATGGGATGCTGTCCACCAGAGAGAACAAGACAAACAGCCCAGGTCTGTGATTCCTAAGCCACAGGAACTTGCTGCTCTGCATGGATTAAGGCAGAATGTTGGCTTCTACACCAGAACCATGGCTAACAAACCACCATGCTTCATACAGCCCTTAGCAGGCTTATTCTTATTTTAAAAATTTTTCCCTCTGAGAAAGCTTAGGAAAGTCTCTCAAACATCCTGCCCACCAGATAAGTTTTTTCTTCTAGTGACCAAATGCCCAGAAAGAAGCTGAACATTTGTGTGCAGCTGTTTGGAGAACAGTCCTTTCTTCCACTCACCTGAGGAAAAGGATGAGATTCCCATTTTTTTATGTGCATGAAAAAGGAAAATAAGAGAGATGGGAAATTTCTAATCCATCCCTGGGCTCTCCAGAGCTGCCACTGCATCTGACACACTTTGCCACTGCCTTCCCTCTCTGATCTTATCACAGTCATTAGGGGGAACACCTATCTACTTAAATTACATTTTAAGACTTATGATACCTGTTTAATGTTAGATCTCTGTTGAGCAAACCTTTAAACACTCACCTCGCTTCCAAAGGTGTTCCTATGATTTAACAGCTGCCTAAATTATTGCTGTGCAGAGATAAGGTTATTTACACATTTATATTAAGTGCACAATTGATTTAATCTCCTAAATCCGGGTTGAAAATCCTCAAGAAAAAAAAAAAAAATTAACCAAGACAGCAATTATACAAGAACCGGTTAAAGCATCACTTGATTTTTACTTGGAGATTTTGGGATCTAATTAAGCAGCAGGACTGGTGTGTTCAGCTCTGTCCTGCTGGCTTCCCGAAGGGATCCAAACCCTCCCTCGTTTGAGCGGTCCAGCCTTGATCATGAAAGGATGTGCTAATGGCAGGCGTGGGCACCACGCAGGCTGCAGGAACCCAGTGAATTCCAGCCCTGCAACACCTGAAGTCACTTTTCCTGTGATTTAAAGACAGAAAAATGCGCAGCCTCTTCAAATGTCTTAAGGATATGCATGGATAGGTTCTTTAGGAGCAGCCTGTGCCGGGAAGGAGTCGCTCCCCCAGCTGCTCATTAAAAGCCGCTTGCAGGTTTTGAACAGATCTGTTGGCAAAGCAGTTCAAATGCGCACTTTAATTCTCTCCAGGCAGGGAAAAAATAATAATAATAAAAAAATAAATCAGCTGGGGTGGCTGGGATCAGTAATTCAAACAGTTTAAACCAACCTGGCTGAGAGGAATTAGGAGCGTGAGCACACAGCCCTGGACCAGCCGGCTGGCAGAGGGGGGATGCCATCAGCTCATCCCCCTGGATTTCCCCCCTCAGCTGGCACACAAACCGTGTTCCCACTCCTGCCCCACATGAATCAATTGTTTGTGTACTTAAATAAAAATACTTGCTGCAACAAATGTCCAAAAACAGTAATTGCAGTATTTTAAGTATTTTTTTCCTCATTAATATGGATTTCTGAATTTCTTTTTATGAGTTTTTTTTTTCCTGAACAGTGGAGTTCTGCAATTTCTGCATTGCACCTGACTAGAGGACACGGCCCAGGGCTCAGGAGACTGGGTCCTTTAGATCCAGCATCTCTGCCCATGATTATCTAGGTGATGCCAGCAAAACTGGATAGATTCCTTGAAGCATCATTATGAATCTGCAATCAAATTCCCAGGTAACACTCCAGGCTACTAAACCCGTCTGGCATTGCCATTGCCTGGATGAATCCCTGGCTCTGCTCATGAGTTCCTTTGCACCAGGTTGGAATTCCACCTGTGGATGCAGGATCTGGCCATGGCAAGAGGTGTTTGAGGCCCAAGGTTATTTCTGACCACAGTCAGAGGGCATTAAGCAGATGCATTGTAGAACATATTTTTGTTTCCTACAGTTTAAAATCCATGATACAGCTGTGTAGTCAGCATTTAAAAGCCAGGATTTTCCTCACACTCTCTCCATGCGCTGGGGGGGAAAAAAATTCTAAGCCATGCTGAGGAAGAAAAACAACTCACTAAAACACCCTCTAAAACAGGAGGTTTGAACTCATTGAAACTCTATTATATGCTTGAGTAACTCCTGGAACAATAGAAAGCTGTGCATGATTATGCAGGCAGGCAGAAATATTCCAGGCAGATGTTGCCCTTACTGCTACTCCTGGAGTCTCATCCTGCCCTGGACACCAATGTCCCCACAGTTGTCCCTTTGAGGTGGTCACACCAGGAGAAGATGGCAATGGTGCATCTCTAAGCCAGGTACTGATGCTTCTTTATCTTATCTTTATCTCATCATTCATCTCAGATCTCTTTTAAAAAATGATAAATATGTGGCTGTCAGGTTTTCAGGGAAAAGGTTTAAAATAAGGACCTTTAAGGATGTGCCCTAGATGACAAGTAATTGGCTTTTTGTTTTCATCAGGGGACACCTGAGTGATCATTTCCAAGCTCTTGGTGATGGGGAATTCTTAAAAGTGTAGCGCTGGAAAGGCAAATGGGCAAAGGGAAAACCACCAATAATAATGTCCCTAAATTCTCAAGGAAATTTCCACAGGTGTTGTTGGAAGGGTCTCAGCTCTGTCATCATTCAGTTTATATTTAGTTCACACATTTGCCCCTGCAAGCCACACAAACCCCTGCCTGAGCTCTCCACCTGGCCATGGAAGTGCTAATGGCACAAGCACACAAACTCTGTGAGGAATCAGTTTCCAACTCCCTCTGCTCTCCTGCCACCCCCTGAAGAAGGTGACTGATGGTCACACCAGCACTGTCACCCCCAGAGCAGTGATGGTGGGTGCACTGCTTTGCCTGGGTGCTTCCATCCTGTGGAAAAAGCCCTGTGGAAACCCTGGGCATGGCACAGTGCCTGGGACACCTTCCTGAGGTTGCACCTTCCAAGAGAAGGAGCAGGACGTGCAAAGAGCAACGCTGAGCTCAAATCAGTGCACAGAATCTTCCCTCACCTCCTTCAGATGCAGCCCAGGTTGTTCTTCCCTTGGGTAGAAAACCCTGAGCAGGGAGGAGGCCCTGGTGTGGTTTTGGTTTTGTTCTCACGTTTTATTCCAACAAAGGGATGATGTGCTGGCTTAGAGATGCAAGGGTTCAGCAGCACGAGGTTCAAAACCAGCCCTGGTTCTGCAAACACCCACCCACAGCCACTCACTAAACCAGGCAAGCACCACCTCCATTCAGGTAGTCCATCACGTGAGAAACCCAAAGAGTTTATAGAAATGATTGTCAAAGACCCCATCATTTTGCAGTTAGGATAATTAATAAGGTGTGCACAAAATCCAGGAGTGTTTTACCACACGTTTGCAGCTGAATTGCATTATTGTTGTTATAATAAAAGAGAGCCACATGGTAACAAGAGCACCAGGGACTCAGCCTGATGCAACTGTTAAACATCAATAGGGAAATCAGAGGGGAAATATCAAGTTTTCCTTTAAAATCAGTTTGGTTTTCAAGAGCTGTGACTTTTATTTAGTAGATTTTGTGAAAGAGCTTCTGTTTATAAAAATTATTGGGTAGTGTTGGCTGTCAGAAAACATAAACAGGCAATTAGAGCAATAACTAGAATGATGGAATGAACTCCTCTGGCAGCCTCCTATCTGGAGCCAAGCAAGGCCTCAATTCCATGAAAAATTAAGCATGTGTTTAAGGCCACAAGATCATCCAAGGAGCCTATGGGGACTACTCACAGACTAAAGTGTGGGTAAGGGGCTTGTAAAAGCTCAGAGACACCTTGGGGAAATTGGATTGCAGGGACAGCCAGTGCTTCTACTGGGATGTGGCACTACCCAAAACTCATTTCAAAAAGTCTCCAGGAAGTGTTAAACATTCTGCACACAGTTTGGATTATCTTTAATGGATACAACCTGTCTGGTGACCATGGAAGGATTGTTTAATTCTCTCTCTCTCTCTATTCCACACCCAGGTTCTACTCTGTGTTTTCCTGCTGAGGGGTGGAAATAGCTGGCTCTGCCATGGAATAATCAGGACTTTTAGCCTTTGTAGTGACTATGAGCCTATGGACTGTGGAATAGGGTGAAGAACAGAACAGCACTGACAAGAGAAATGGGATTAAGTGCACAACATCACTCAATTATCCTTGTTTCTTCCACTCTACAAAAGTCCATTGAACCCAATTTCCTGCATGAGAGCCTGACCAGTGGTGTGCCTGAAACTGCTCTCAGTAGCTTTGCCCCAGATCTGCACATCATCTCCTGTACGAGTTCCATCCTTATTCTGATGGACCCAAAGGAAGCAAAACCTTCCAAAATGAACTTCTGTGATGCTTTAACAGGTTTTTGAGATAATCTTGGGGATGACTGGGCAGGACCAACACATGTGGCACTCTGGATGCCTCCCCCAAGATTGCTTCCAAGGGATGCTTTCCCTGAGCTCATTCTTGGACACTGGGGTTGTTGCAGGGATACTGAATAGGGGGAGCTGAACCAGATTTCTGGGTGGATTATTCTGAAGCAGCTGTTCCTGAAGAGTTGTAACAGTGGGGAAATGTTCTGGAGGAAACTTCTCAGCGATTGCTGAAAAAGTGGGCAAAACTGACCAACAGAGGAATCAATGCTGCCAAGAAGGATGTCAGGGATGTCCTTTCTTCCTCCCACTCCAAAAAATGCATGAAGCCAGACCAGATCTTCTCCTAACACTATTCCCCCAGAGCCAGGGCAGCTTTCCCTACTGGCACTGTGTGCCATGGGTTTTGTCTGAGTGAAGGACAGCACCGAGACCTGACAATAGCAGCCACTCTGCTTCAGTGACTTCTTAGGAACTTGAAGCACTGAGGAATCACCTTCTCCTGAAACAGCTGGAAACTCCTGGGGAGGTAAATCTGTGGGGAAGGACTCTGCATGAGCTTTGCCAGCCAGGAGGCAGAAGTGTGCTGACTCCTGCCACCCTGCTCCTTCCATCCCTCTGCATTTTGTTCATACCCAAACTTGACCTAAACCCCATCCTAACTGAAGCCTTCCTGTTAAACTCAGCAGGGCTTACACCCTGCACTTAGGAAGGGTGCAAGTCAGGCAGGGAGGCACCACACTTCAGCTCTGCTGAGCCCTCATCTCCCTTCCCAAGCACAGAGAGCACGGACAGTGTCAGCTGAAACATGCAATTAGTCCCCCTGTAGCACGAGCAGCTCGAACTGTAACATCATGCCAGCCGTGATTAAGAGTGATACAGCACATCATCATTGTCAACACTATTCAACCAATGTAAACCTTAGTTAGAAATGTACTTGTCAGAGAAAAATGCGCCTTTGATTTCTATTACACTTTCCCCAGTAATTGCTGTCATCAGTGGCAGGTTATTATTACAGTTGAATAGAGTTTCAGTAATTACTTTTGCACAGATTCTAACAGCTTTTAGATTGAATGATATTCTGACAGTTTGAATACTCTTGACAACAATTACCTTTTTCCTGGTTAACACTGATTCAGGAAAATTAAAAATTAAATCTGTTCAGAGGAAACACTTATGTATGGCACTAGTAAGTGGGCTGATACAAAAATGTGTAAATTACAGAATGACTTAGAATAAAAAGTTCTTTTGCTCTTCCTCTTATGCTTTTTAAAAAATCAGCACTTAGGGTACATGCAGTTCATGCTGGTTAGATTACCAGTAAATGATGTGAAATGATTTAAAGCACTTCTAAATCCACTTCCTACTGATCAGTTTGAAATGAAGAAAACACTATTATGAAGGAAGCCTTGTTGCTCCCACCCTAATTTTTGTCTTTAGTAACAGTCAGATGATGGCTTTTGGCTTTCAGACCATTATTGTTAATCTCACATCATCAGATTATTTTAAAAAAAACAACAAACAAGCAGACTGTTTTACAGTGGTAGCCTAGGAAAAAAAACCCCAGCATGTTTGTTATTCCTGAAAAATTTATCTAATATTGCCGGGGTCATAACTCAAATGGCTTGATTAAAAAGAAGTCTCCTGCACAGAGCCCTCCAATTTAATTTTGAAGGGATAACTGGCCTTGTGGATAAGGGAGACAGAGTTGATGTGATACATCTTCTTATTAGTAAGCTTTCTGATACTGTTCCACATGACATTCCTATAATAAAACTAAGAAAATATGGTCTAGAACTAAATAAAATTACCATGAGGTGCAGGGAACAATTGGCTGAAAAACTGCTTTCAAGGAGTAGCTATCAATGGTTCACTGTCAAAGCAGGAGGAAGTTTCAGGTGAGATTCCTCAGGGATCTGTCCTTGCTCCAGCTCTGTTCAATATTTTCATAATGACTCAGTTAAAGGGAAAAGAGATTACATTTATAAAATTTGCAATGTTGAGGAGCTGGGATGGTGGGAACCCTTGGGAGGTCTGGATCAAAATCTGAAAAGATATTAACAGTTTGGAGTGATGGCCTGAAATTAAGATGAAATTCAATAAAGCCAAGTGTAAAATGTTACACTTAGAGAGGAGAAATCAGATGCAAATGGGAAATTGCCAGTAAGGGAACTCCATTACACATTCAAATTTATAGTGGCCTACGAGCTCCATGTGAAACAAAGGAGTAAAACAGCTCCAGAAAAGGTAATTTCAGGGATTTGTTAACAGGAGCATCCTACACGACACCACTGTGGTAATTCTCCCACCATCACTGAGCTGGGATGTTGTGCCCTGTCCTGAGCTCATGGTTTCAAAAAAGGTGCAAAGAAACCAGAGAGAATGTAACAAACTCCAGGAGGGAGCAGCAAAAATGGTGAGGGATGAAGGAAGACTCCTGGAAATGCAGAATCGTGGAATGGTTTGTGAAGGGAGGGCTGACAAAGCTCATCCCATCCCACCCCTGCCAAGGGCAGGGACACCTTCCCTTGCTGCTCCAAGCCCCATCCAGCCTGGCCTTGGGCACTCCCAGGGAGCCAGGGGCAGCCCCAGCTGCTCTGGGCACCTGTGCCAGGGCCTGCCCACCCCACAGGGGACAATTCCTTCCAATACCCCATCGAAACCTCCTTCNCCCCTGCCAAGGGCAGGGACACCTTCCCTTGGAGCTCCAAGCCCCATCCAGCCTGGCCTTGGGCACTCCCAGGGATCCAGGGGCAGCCCCAGCTGCTCTGGGCACCTGTGCCAGGGCCTGCCCACCCCACAGGGGACAATTCCTTCCCAATATTCCATCTAAACCTCCTTTCCTTCAGCTTCAAGCCTTTCCCTCCTGTAGACTCTGTTGCAAAGCTGTGATTGAGCCTTTAGTTTTCGACACCACTTCCCACCTCTGATCTACTTGTGTATTAAAATATCATTGTCCTTTTTTTTCTCTCCTGCACATTAGAATTATAGATATAGTTTATTGTTGCACTTTCCATAGAGCCTTCTCTTTTTATTAGCATTGTACAATCTGTACAAAAGCAAAATTTAGTCCTTTCAGGGAGCTGAAAGGAAGCAATCGTTTACATGACAAATCCAACATTATCATATGTAAACCTCATTTACTATGTAATGTCTTCCTGTTTCCAGTTCATTAATTGAATGAAACCTATTTTCACATTCTGGTAGGCAGCAGGATTCTCCAACTAACAGAAATAGTGCTTTTAGTGAAGAAAAAAAAAAAAAATACATGTAATGCTAGAAAATGTTTCACTTTCTGGCTGGTCCAAAGCTATATGGATTTCTGAAAAATAAAATTATTTCCTATATATTTCTAAAAAAAAAAAAAAAAAAGTGATTTACCCAAGTCAGGTTTGTGCAGCAAATTTGGATGGAGACCTGCCTGGTAAAGTACCACTCTTTAACCTTCATTGTATATTAAAATGACACTTGTGACACACAACCACGCTCCTATAAATACAATCAGATAAACACAACCAAATTACAGCCTCATTTATGATACACAACACTCGGGAGATACAAGACTGATGGTTGTAATGGAAAGATCCTGACCAATATTTTGTAGCTTTTCTTCCCAACAAAATCTATGGCCCTGAAACAGCAATGGCAATAAAGCTCCTCACAGGTTCCAGACCTTTAAAAAAAATAATGATTCTTTGAGTTCTACTTAGGTCCAAGGGGAAAAAAATATACCCAACTGGAAGAGGACTTGCTAAAACCAACTGTTACTCAGTATTTGCATTAATGTGGCATGAAAACTAAGAAAACACTGATGATGTTTTAGAAAATGGTGACATTTTCTATGGCACAAAATAAAGCAGCATCAGCAGCACACCATGCTCAGGCAAGCCAGAGAAGCAGAACAGGAATGAAATTATGAAGAACAAACCCCAGTGTCTTTCCCTCAGCCCAGAAGAGAAAGCCCAGGGGTGGATCCTGGGATTTTGGACACTCCCAGGGTTTTTGGGCTCTGGTACCAGAGCTTCATCTGCATAACATGAACAAGCCAAACAAATCTGATATTAAAATGAGAGAAATTGGCAATTCAAAATTGCCTATTCCATTCCTTTTCTTTTTGACCTCAATCCAAAGCCTTTCTAAGCCAAAGAAAAGACAAGCTCACAATTAGTGACTATGACCAGTTAATGGGTCTGTTCTGAACAAGCTTTTAAATAAAACAATCAGCAAGCCTGGGAAAAAGCAACTTACTGGGCTATCTGAGGCCAATTTCTTTTAAGCACAGGTCAAATTATTTTAAAATAAATTCCTTTTAGCAATTGTTCCATCAGGATTATGTCAGTCCAAAGGGAATAGACCCAAAATCTCTTGTTGCCAAATAACTTCATCTCGGTGCATCTGTAACTCTATTTTCTCCAAAGAAAACTAGTTCATAATATGGGTGGATTTGTTGTTTTTCTGAACAAAGTTGTTCCCTGGCAACTTCAAAAGAAAATTGCGTATAGGAAAAAAAACCAAAACCAAACAACCAAAAAAAATCCCCAAAACCCAAGAAACGAACCCAATGTTCAGTTACAAAGCTTGTTAAAAAATCCATGGAACCATAACAACCAAACGACCTGGTAAGAAAATCAAAGTGCAGCTGACTGGAGGAAATAAAAAAAGGATAAATAGACAACTCCAAAATGTTCCTAAACAGCCAGGTTGCCTAACACTGGAAACTGGCAGAGATGGCAACAAATATTCCCCAAAAAGGAGCTCCTGACACCCCTCTCGCTCCCTCCTTGCTTCATCAGGATTCAGCTCACAGCTACGATCCCAGAAGTGTTTTCAGTTCCATGCCTACCAAACAAAATACCGAGCTGATGAACAGGGATGATGGGAGCATCCTGAGCTCAGCTTTACTGTCCTCCCAAAGCCCAAAGAAGGACCAGTACAGCCCAGCATGGACCAGTACGGACCAGTACAGCCCAGCACAGCCCAGTACAGCCCGGCATGGACCAGAACAGCCCAGCACGGACCAGAACAGCCCAGCACAGACCAGAACAGCCCAGCATGGACCAGAACAGCCCAGCATGGACCAGAACAGCCCAGCATGGACCAGAACAGCCCAGCACAGACCAGTACAGCCCAGCACGGACCAGTACAGCCCAGCATGGACCAGTATGGGCCAGTACAGCCCAGCACGGACCAGAACAGCCCAGTACAGCCCAGCATGGACCAGAACAGCCCAGCATGGACCAGAACAGCCCAGCACAGCCCAGAACAGCCCAGCACAGACCAGTACAGCCCAGTACAGCCCAGTATCAGCCCAGCACAGCCCAGCACAGCCCAGCAGCCCCACACTCACCTGGCTGTGCCCAGCAGAGCTCCCCTCATCCCTCTCCTCCTGCTCCCATCCATGGCCCTTCCCTCTCCCCCTTCCCACAGCTGACCAAATCAAGGACTCTCCCAGGTGTTTGGCACGAGATTGAACAAACAGGTTGCATTTGTTACCCTCTGACAGGCCCTAGAAGTGAGCAGTGAGAATCCTAAATACCACCAGTTATCCTCCGGGATTCCTGAGTGCTAAAATCATCCCTTTGCCCGTGGCAAGGCTGGGGGGAAGGCAGGACGTGTGCTGATGGTTTTGTTTTACCATCCAGCGTGCCAGGAGTGTCTGATTAACAGTTTTCCATCCCTATTCAGGCATCTTTGTTAGGAGTAGGTCTTTGCTCTTTTAGATCCTGGTCCAAAGCCTTTCAAGGAAATTGAAAAGTCTCCCATTGATGAGAAGAGGGTGAGCCCTTGCTAATTGTTCCTTTCACATCAGAGTGAAAACAAATTCTTCAGCTTCCATTGGAAACCCATGAAGTTCAATCCCTTGATATATTGGACCCTTATTTTAAGGGGGCTGGAGAGGAGAGGAGGGGAAGGGAGGACAAAGCCCAGGACTGAGGGCTGTGTGTAGACTCCAAGGACGTGCGTGTGACACATCACAGGCCTTGGATTCTGCTTTCCTGAAAGTCTCCAAATGTTTTAAAGCTCCCAAGTTCATAAAATGCTGCATTTAAAGTAATCCTTGCTCACCAGCAAACTTGAGAGCAGAAAGCCACTCTGATGCTCTTCAGTTGCTGCTCGCTGGGAATAATTTCTCCTCTGGAAGAAAGTTTTAATTTGCTGTTCTTGCAGAGTGAGGAGTCATCTCTGGTTAAGGTAAAGGTGTGGGAGGTCTACAGAGCATGGGATGTTTGGTTTGGGCCATCCCAGTGCCAAAAAGATATTGAGAAATCAAAAATGTCTATTCCAGACCGAGAAATGTGGCTGGTGAATGGAAATGAAAATTCTGAAGGAAATCAAAAGTTAAGCATGCACATGTTAGTGATAATGGAATTTTACAAACACCTTAAACACAAATCAACAAACCACAATTAATGTAATTATTTAGAAAACTGAGTTTGACTGGGTGCAATAGGTGATGTCATCTCCCAGCATGGAAAAACTAGAAGAGCTCCATGATGGGAAAACTAAAGGTTGCTTTTAAAACAACCCTTTGCTTTGGGAAGGAGATGAACTGGATGGAATTGTCCATCCATGCTTTAAAAAAACCTCCTGTAAACACGATGACATAAATAAATAAAAATAGAGAAGCAGCAGCAGCACATAGCTGATGAGTTGGGAATCCAGGAGAGTGCCTGGTCAGCCAAAAGATTCCCCAAGACTGATCTGGACAAACCAGCTATCCCACCAATGCTGCTATTTCTGCAAAAGAGAGAGAATTTCTAAAGAAACAAATACATAAAGTGCAATATAACCTGGAAAAACACCTTTCAAGAACTGTCTTCTTACAAGGAAATAATTTTTCTTCCCTCCACAAAGAGGGATTTCACCCTGGAGTTGTTTCTAAAGACAGTAAAACATAACAGATGAATGTTGCCTTGCATAAGGAACACACATATGCATTTAAATCACTTATATTTTACTTTTTTATGATGCAATTGCGAATTGTGTTATTTTGCATTTGTAATTAGAGGTTGAAACAGATGGCAGAGGCTTGGTTTAAAGGGATTTGCTGGATGGATCAGGTCTCTGCTCCACCGAGGAAAACTCTTCCACGAGCTGGCCAAACAGCAAAGTGCTTCCTGCACATCAAAGAACATTGGAAAGGACCAAACTGGACTTTCTAGAAGGTGAAGAAGCACTGGTGACATTTTTGTTCACCAAAATGCTCTTAGAGTGCTCCTGGTACCACGCTCTGATTTTGGCTCTTGGGGTAGGTGACATTCGACCCCTCAACAAAAGCAGCAGGATTTTACTGCAGCCTCTGAAAGGAAAAAAGACCCAAGGGTCTTTTCCAAAGATCCTTTCTCCAAAGGAGAAAAGCTTGAAGAACCCTTGAAGAAAACCCCCAGAGGAGCAGTGACCCCAGGAACTTTGGAACATGTGAGCATGGAACATCAACCTTTAATGCAGGGATGGCAGGTGGCTTTTGCAGCTCTCTCTCCTCAAGGAACAAACTCGTGGGTACAAGAAGATTCATAATTCCTTTCCCATTATCTGCAATTTGAGAGACCACCACTTTATTCCCTAAATATTCCAGCCAGGGTGAACCCTGGAGCTGGGACTCACAGCTGCTCCTCAAAGCAGAGAAACTTCTACCAACTTTGGATGAGTCCAATTTGAGTTCTCTTTAAATCACAGCTGAGCTGGCCAGCAGTGACTGTTCCCTTGAGCAGGATTTCCCAAAATTTGAGATTCCTTGCTTAAGGTTGGGACGATCTTCTCTGTCCAAGGAAGAGAGGCCCTTTCCCCATAACACATCCTCACTGACTGAATTAACACTGCTGAATTAACACCAAGGAAATCAATATTCAATATTCATTTATAAACTTGTATAGATGTTTCCATTAGACATAAACCATTGTCCAAGTCTGAGATTAGGTTTAAGCCTAGCTGCACCTAAACTCCATTAATTTACTGATTGCTCATTTTCTACCATAAGTGGGGTAAATCCTTTAAGTGCACATATATCCTACCAAAAATAAATATCATGGACTTTTAAGTATCAGGGTATTCATAAAGCAGCCCCAAAGTGGGATCTAGAGCTACAGCCCAGAGGGATCTAGCCAAGTGTCCTTTCACCCACAAAAATCCAAATCCATAAGCTTCAAATCAGCATTTTAAACCACTAGAGAGCCTGGATCACTATGGGAATATGGAAAAGCCATGCTGATATTAGATGGCTTATAAATGTTATTAGAAACATTAATTAAAGCTTTTAGAGTAACTACCAATATAATCAACCCTACTAGGCTGTTACCAGAATGATTTTTAATATTTTAATGATTTTTAAAACTCTTTTTCAATTTTACTTTTTTTCATACTAGCAGAGCAATATTTACTGAATGCCCAGAATGAAAAAGGCACCTCTAGCTGCTGCTTTATCACTTAGTTTGATTTCTCTGCATTTTTTATAAATACAAAAAAAAAAAGATCTGAAGTAAACAGGTTGTAAAATCTGCCTATAAATATTGTCTGTTTACTATCTTTGGGGATGGGCATGGACAAAGAAATTGAACCAGGATGCCGTAAGAACAAATTTTCTTTGGGGAATTCATTCACATCTGTTCCTGTACAACAACAGGAGGAACAGAAATTATTAAGAAAAAAAAAAAAAAAAAAGACAGAAAAGAAAGGAAATGTAACTTTCAAAAGGCAAAATGGCTGCCTCTGATCTTTGGCTGATGGTTCTGAGGAGTTTTTATTCTGCCTGACCTGATTAGCCCAATGCTAATAAAGAGCTAATGAAGAAGAAAAGACTTCTTCTGAAAGTTAACTCCTTTCTGGAAAGGAGATGGATGGGTTTCTGAAAACAGGGATAGCTGGAAAATACACTCGTGTGATCTTTTGTTCCCAAATTTTAATGCATCCCCCTTCAAAAGGGCTTCTAGTCATGAAATTTAGTAAATCTTGAATTTAATCTATTTCAATTTTAACAAATTAACCGACTGTTGATGTGCTATCATCATTAATCAGCAAATCCTGTATGAAATAGAGGAAATGCCCTTTGCCCTTTATCTCAGAGGGGAGCTGGCATTGCCCTCACTGCTGTGGGGGAAAGGGGCACTGGGGACCTGCAGGAGCCCACGCCAGCACTTCCTCCCCACCCCTGGGGGAAAGTGGGCCTGCAGAAGAATGGGATGGGCTGGAATATTCTGTTTGCAGACCCTCTTTGCCCCCCAAGCATCCCTTCAGCTCAGATGTTGGGTCCCTCCTCCCAAGCTGTGGACAAAGCTCAGACCCTGCAGCTGTGCCTTAAACACAACTCTGTACATGCAGTATAGATAAAGTGCATGATTGGGGAAAAAAAAATCACAGAGACTCCTCTACTTGACAAGCAAATGCACCAAGGTATGAAATGCAAATTAATACTATAATGGTTTTTATAAGTTATAATTAATCTGTCCTGCATTGACCTAAATATTTTTCCTGTTTGTGCAAGAACAGGCCTGACTCAGAACCAAAGGAAATGACTGGGGGTTGGTTTTGATCAATATTTAACTCCAATCATAGTATTTAGTAAACATGTGTATATATTTATACATATGGATAAAAGCACCCAGAAATTATATAAAGACTTTTATAATAAAATGGTTTCATCAATTTGTCTGGTTTTCCTCTTTCTGGTCTTTCTGCAGCAGAAAATGGTGATGTAATTCTGTGATGAAGAAAAAACAACTCTATTAAATAGACAAAGATCATAAAGTCTACTTTTCTTGAATTTCCACAGCTTCTGAGCACACAACCAAGGCCTGGCAAGTACTGAATTCTTTCAAGAACTATTTATTTCAAAGTTACAAGACTGATGAAGGTTTTAGAGTACAAATTCCTGTTTTTCTTGGAGCAACATCTTTAAAGATATGCAAAGAGGGATTTCTCAGCACTATCAGAAACAAGTCTCAAGTGATTTGCCACTTTGGAGTACAGAGATTGTTTTCTAATTCAAGTAAACATTTTGGAAAAAAAAAAGCCAAAACAGAAAAGGATGTGAGAAAATGCTCATTAGGAAAACAACAGCTAGAATCTCAGTAGAAATATTTAACCAACTTACCTGATTTTTGTTGTGCTTTTAGGTCCTGGAGCAGGAGCAATGCACAGATTTTTTATAGGAGAAATGCAATAGTCACCAATGAAAAAATGAGGTTTTCAAGGGTTTGGGGCAGGTTTAGAAGAAAACCCCAACCAAAAGTCCACTAAGACCATATCCCCAAGCTGATCTTAAACTGTTATATGTTCTTTTTTTTTTCCTTTTTTGAGGTGCTATTTTGGATGCAGCATGCTGTGAAAGTATGTAGGTTTCCACAAACAGATATTTAGGACAGAACTATTTACATAATAGATGGACATTTTCACAGGAAACATTTGATAGATGGATGCAGAGATCCTAATTCTCTGGTTTGCTCATAGAAGAGCTCTGTGCTATGCATAGAAAATTCCCCCTGTGTGGGTAATGTATATTTGACTTCACCTTTTGCATATTGATCACTCCCTGACTTGCAAATCCTGAACCATGTGCAAGTGTGCGTAATATGAATAACTTTATTCCAAACTTGCATGTCTTAAGCCATATGTTCACTGAAATCTGAGCATAAATCTACTAAAATTTACTGTCCTACACTGCAGATCAATAAACCCTACAGTATTTCAGGAGTGCTGGATGTATATTATATTTGATGGCTTTGAAGATGCATATTTCCAGCTATAATTATTTACATATAGGGTCCAAGACCAGGAGATAACCTTCAGCTTTGGTAACATTAACACTTGCAAATAATCATCACTACTCTATCACTCTCACACCCCATAATCTGCTAACATATGTCTACATTTTCTGTGTGTTTATGTAGTACTTTATATGGAAATGTTTCATTACTGCCCGCAGCAACATGTGGCATTTCTTCAAGAACATTTCAGCACCTTTTAACATGGTTTCTTCAAACGTCTCTCTAATTGTGAGGATTTCATTCTGCAAATGTTATCACTGCTCAAGCAGATCAATTTTCTTAACTGCTTAATATGCATGCTCTAGGCATTTCCACAAAAATGCAAAATATACAGTACGGAATTAATATAAATAAACTACTACCAGGCTATTATGGAGCAGATTTAAGGCAGCAGGGTTGGAGATAACTCCATTTCCAGACTTGCAAGCCTTCTTATTGTGGCAACATGTCATCTAAAATTTTTGTTTGAGATATAAACCAATTTTTTTCCAATTAATTATTATAGTACTATTTTCTCTAAACCAAATTATGATATTCTTACTTACCAACACAGTGACTGCGGGTGCAGAGAGGGTTTACAGTAGAAATTTCTGTCACAATTCCGGATTTTCCGAACTTTGGTTGATTGTGCTCATATTTCTGGCTGACCAAGCATCTTCTAAAGCTGCACAAAACCCAGTTGGGTGGAGAGACCCCCAGGCAGGTACAGATGTGGAGAAGAAAGTGGCATCTCACTAATACAAAGGCTGGGGGCTGCCACTGATGCTTTTATGTTACATTCAGACAACACTTCAGCCTTCCAAAAATAAGGGACCTGAAGCTGTCCAGGATGGAGGGCTCCCAGGTCAAGCTTCTCTCAGTCAAGAGCAGGCCTAGACTAAATTTGAAAGAACTAAAAGCAGGTGAGACCAATGCAAGCCCCATTATTTGACTGGAGACATTGTGAATCTCAGGAAACCATGGCTGGACTGTGTCCTGTTCATATTCCATCCAGGTCTCAACAGTCCAGTTTGATACTGGGGAGTGCTGGCAAGAGAGGATTTGTGGTGTACTCTTGATTTTTGCATCACTGCCCTCACCCTGGCTGCACAGAGGTTCATCAATTGCTGATGTTCCTGTGGGTGAAGTAACAACTAATCTAATTACAAAACAGATTTAAGAAGAGCCTGGCAGAAGAGCAGAGTCCTCCAGACCCGAGCTGTCCATCCCAGCCCTTTCCCCTGCAGTGCCTCCCCTCGCCCTGTACATTCACCCAGCCCCTGGCAAACTCCACAGAAATCTCCTCTTGCCAGAAGGAAAGGGAACAGAGCAATCCCTCTGAGAGGAACGAGCTGATTTCTTCAGGAAGGTCCACGGGAGGTTTTTTAAAGCTGGAAGAAATGCACTTTCCCTGCTGTGAGGTTTGGTAGCGGTGCTGCTGGAGGGATGAGTCATTGTTTCTTTCCTATATATCATCCCAGTACCTATAACTGTCTCTCATCTAAATGTTAATTGTATCCAACAGAATGACTTTAAATGAATACTCTGTCAATAAGACTGTTATTAATGTTCCTTGATAGGCATGGTTGGAATATTTTGTAAGATTAGTCTAATATTTCCTACAGAATCTGCTTCATGTGTTGTGTTATTGCGTCTACTTTGGATCAAAACCTGCTTGTAAAGCCTTGGGTGGCTTTTTTTACTCTCCTCTCAAGAATTCCCATATCACTAGGTTTTGATAGGAGCTGTTTTACTGCAGGCATAGCAGCGATCCTCATTTCTCTGGACCACAAGCATCAGTTTAGGTGTTAAATTGATATTTTCTGATTGCTCAGCAGGGCGTTTTATTGCCTTCACCCTGTGCACCTGGTACTTTAGGAGCTGATGGCATTAGGGGGGACAGAGTTAAACTTGGTTTAGCCATGTGAATATTTTGATTTATGCCAACTCCACCTCTGCCTCTCCAAGCAACCATGACAGGAATAATTTGGCAGCAATTCCTCGCTGTTGGCCGCTCACCTGCCTGAGCCAAAGCCAGGCAGAGAGGAGAACCCAGGTGTTTGACTGGAAAAGGAGACAGAACAGCTTTTCCATGGTTCCCCAGGGGTATCCCTGGCTGGATCCAGAGCAGCAGCAGCAGTGCCAGGAACACCTGAGCAACAGGTGGGAGCCTTTGATGGAGCTGCTTTGCCGGCAAACCCCCGGCAAGTTTAAAGCACTCCCAGCCCACTTTGTTTGCAAAGAGCAAATAACTGATCCAAAGGCTGAAACCCTCTGGGTTTTTTTCCTTTCCCCCCCCCTCTCATCTCCTTTTTCTTTCCTCCTGCTGTTCCTTCAGATTTAGGCTTTTTGTTTCTTCTCCCCCAGACATCTGTCCTCTGCCTGGGCTGCTGTTCCAAGAACAGATATCCCACCTCAGGTCCAGCCCACTTTGATAGTTCACAATGAGACACCAAAGCTGGAATAAACACATAGCTGGGGGTGGGGGGAAGAAAAAGTTAAATCCCTACTTGAAAACCTGTTTTGTGTTTTCTTATTCCTTAAAGTTATTTTTAAGTGTTTAAACCAGACCAATTATAGTCAGAAACTACTTCACTTAATCCATTCCTTTATCTCCTGGGAAAAATCACCAAAGCAATTCTCAAAATGTTTAAATCCCACAGTGTGCATAAAAGCAGCAAGTAAATCTGCTCCTTCCCAGGCAAACCTTAAGGATTTCACTGACATCTTTAATTAAACCAGCAAATAGGTCGGTTCCTCTTGTACTCTGACCAACACACTGTCAACAAGGAGGGGAAAGAAACTGAAAAGGAGGATTTGTACTGAAAAACAGCACCAGAAACATTTGTATAATCATGATCATGGACTGGAACAGGAATGTAATCAGGAATTATTAAACATTATCAACTACTTCCTGGCAACATATTGCTTGGATAACACTCCTGCAACTACAGGAGAGTTAGTTATGAAATAATTAAACTGCAAAATTGGAAATAGAACAAAAAAAAAGAGCAAACTCGAAATGCATGAAGCTGTACAGAAGAAAAGTATGTTTATGTCTGTGAATTTATAAAGACGGATTTAATTCCAAAAGGGAGAATTGTGCAGTTGTTATTAGATCAGTAATAAGCACAGATGGCTGCAAAGGAACCATTCCCCAACCCATCCTGCCATCTCTACCCTGCAGCACTCGTGGAGGAGAAGGAAATACAAGAGTAGGGAGCAGCAGAACTGGGAATTAAGTGTTTTTAAATCACGAAGACTGAGTCTACATCATCATGTGTTATTCATTATCAGTAACATTCCTGGCAAATTCACCCAACACAGATTTTAAGACACGATTGTCTAAGCTCCTTTCAGAAGTTAGACCTGATGCCACCGGGTAGCTCATCACAATCTTCTGTCGATATCAGCCCCTTACAGATTTTTTTCTTTTCCTGCAGGAGGAAACTGATGTTCCCAGGGATGAAAAGGTTGCATGCAAAAGCAGGATCCAAAAATCCTGCTCTCAGCTCTGTGGAAGAAGGATTTATGATGCTCAACTAGCAAAGATAGCAATTAGCTGGAATACTCAAGAGCAGAGAGCTTGACAATCTGATGAGTTATTCTTTTGAACTGGGGCAGCAACTCATGCATAAATTTCCTTGTAAACAATTATTACAGAAATGCACTGTAAACACAATTAATCATCTCAAGGTGTTATCTCTAGGTATTTTCCCCACAGATTATGTGCCACTTGCTCAATAAATCAAATTTTAACATAAAGACATCAATAGCTGGTATTATTAATATTCCCATTCAGCCAAACATGGTTGGGTAGAAGCTAACAAGCTTTGATTACATTTTGAAAACACAGAAAGTATTACAGAAAATGGGAAAAAGATGTGAATTGTGAAACTTTGAATGAAAATAGGATTAAAGAGGAAACATATGAATCAGAACATTGGTTCAGATAAAATACAAGTACTTTGTAATTTAAAATGCATTTTCACTGATATGAATTGGAAATAGTACAGTACGTCTTGTTAATAGGAATATTAAGTTTTACATCATCTTAGATAGGTTCTTCTTATGAAACAGTATTTACAAGAGCCTTACAATAATAGGCTGCCTAATATTTCCATATGATTTCTTTTTATGATATGTCCCAAGCACATTTTTATCCATTGTTCATAATTATCAGCTGGGATTGGAGCAGCCAGCAAAGGGAATGAACACATCTCACTCCGTTTCATCTCCCACAGCCCACAGAGCATTAAACAATCTCCACTCCAGATTTATTTGAAACCCACCCTTTCAGACACCAACCTCCCTTTGGAGATCATCCTGTGGACTTTGGCAGGAGTTGAGAAGAAAATGTGGAACAGAAGAGTGGGGCTACCAAGGCTGGGGGAAAGTCTGATGGGGTGATGGGGAAAGGGAAGAGGAGTGGTTGGAGCAGGGAAGAGGGGAGGAAGAACACAAGAGGAGGAGGTTGCTGGAGAGAACCAAGAAGTCTCTCTCCAGCCTGTCAGCTTTGAATAGTTTGCAGCACGGGGAAGACAGAAGAGGCACAAAAAACAGACACTGGAGGGGCTCACAGAAGTGCCCACAGGAATTTGCCACCAGGAAAGGGGACAGGAGCAGCTCAGAGGAGATACCAAAGGGATCTGAAAGACAGAGGGAAGAGAAACCATCATCATCTGCAGTTTCTGCTCAGCTATTCCTACTTATCTTCCAGTCAACATAATTATTCCTGTTTACAAAAGAACGACATGTTTGCTTAGGCTTCTGCTGTTGTGCCCGATGGCTCGTGCAGCTGCTGACACAAGGCCCCAGCCCAGACAAACAGGTGACTTTGGGAGAAGGGCACTGGCACTCCATGGTTTCCATGGATGGGAATGAGTTCTGAACTATCCCCTGGGGAGGGCCACAGGGGATACCTGAGAGCAAATCCCCTGGGAGAGATCAGAGATCGTGGCCTTGACCTTGTCTTCATGTGTGAAACCAAGATGCTGCAGGAAGAGGGAAAGCAGAATTTGCATCTCCTCAGGTTCCTCTGCTGATGGTCCTTTGTTAGTTCCCAGTTTTCTGTGGTTCTGCAATATTCAGACCTATCAAAAGTGGGGAGTCAGCACAGTAGGGACCCAGGGGAGAAATTCTCCTTTTCCTCCTCTCAACATCTGACCTGATGCAATCTTTCCTCAGATCCCCCTATATTTGAAATCAAGACCACAGGGGATTGATACAGATGTTTCAAAGCCTTTTCATACCAATCTGCTTTATTTCTTTGAGTTCATTCTTCTAATTTGGCAACCTCCTGCCTGTCTGCAGTGAAGATCTTCAAGATTTTAAGAAGTTTGGTCACCTCTTCTCTTCAAGAAGCCGCCTGTTTTATGATCATGATGCAAGGCATTCATTTTCCACTCACTTCCTGAGCAGGATGATGGAAAATGGCCAACAGACAAATCACACTAAAATATTGACCTAATGGTCCCCGAGATTTTTAAACTGACACTATTCACCGAGGGTAAGAATAATGAATGTATTGCATGTAGAGAGACTCATTGATTGATATGGGCAGCAAAATAGCACTGCTCAATAATTATTTCAAAGATCAGGAAGTCACCTTGGTATATTATTCCTGGGTTGTTGCCAGTTTTTGTTACTGTCCACTCCTGGTGTCCTGTACAGCCCTGAAGATAACTTGGTGTCTGCAAAACTCTCACTTGCAAATGCAAGAGAAAATCAATTAAAAGCACGAGCACATCTGTGCATGTGCAGAAAAGGGCCATGTTTGGAGACATTTGTCCCTTTATGTCAGGGATAGTCCTTACACAGCAAACTTTCTCTCACCCAGCACTGGAGAGTGGAAGGGAGGCAGCTGAGAGCCCATAAAACACGAACAAAGAGGAGCAAAATCTACTTGATGAGCCACCTCAATTCACCTTAATAACTTCTCATCGTGGTGCTCTCTGGCATTGCTGATGTGCTGCACACCATCAGCACCGAGTGGCTCAGATGAGTTTTCTGCTTATCAATGGCTTCTTTTTCTTTCCGTGTCTGGCAAATTTCTAATAGTGGCTGATTTCCTGTATGCAGATCCCATTTATGGTTTGTAGCACTGTATTATGATGAATTTACACTATCAATGAACATTGCTGAAGGGCCTCATTAACTTGTGCAGGCGGTGAATTTGTATTTTTCAAAATGCCACTCTTTCTCTAAAGAAATCTCGCTGACAGTGGCAGTCAAGTACTTGACTGGTTAATAAGGCAGCTCAAAGGAAACAGCTTCACTTCACTGCGAGTTTTTGTCCTTGTTTAATTTCTCCTCCTTTCTCGACAGGTTTGGAGGATGTGCGAAGATAATATATTTCAGTTTTTAATCTCGCAGTCCTGCTGACTACGATGATATAAACAAAAGCAGAAACACAGAAAATTATAGAGATACACTTAAAACAGAACCGGTAATAAAAAACCTGGGGTTCTGGCAGAGATTTCACTCAGGCACTTCTCTACTTGGCATAATTAGGAAGTTTCTTCAAATCCTGCTAAATCCCAGCTCCCTTTTTCCATGCCTGCAAAGTGAACAAGATAATCATGCCCATAATGCGGGGCCTAAAAACCTGAAGGCATCAGCACCCAGCCCTCCAGACAGACTGCAACCTGCAAACAGTTCAAAAGCAAGCTTGTCAGACTGGCTGCGACATATGGAGCTCCAACGAGAGTATTTCCAGATATAGGAAATACCAAGCATTCTGTAAACAGAGTCGTTGGGAGTAGTTTTTTTGCAGGGATATTTTTACGACTGGTAAGTTGCAAGAATCTGTTCACAATATCTGCGCTCTCGGTTACCACCTGTGTTTTTCTCAGCAGAACGTGGGTAACATGCAGGCTTTATGATAACAATTTTTTTTTCAAATCCAGCACAGTGTCTTCCAACACAGCCTCAAAGCTTTGTGGAACCTTCAGGGGGTACGTGGAAATCTTGTTCTTTGAATATGACAATATTTAGCTCTCGGAGATCTTTAAACGTAGCTAAATGTTCACGAAGGCCGTCGCAGGAGGGGTGTCTCTGGGGTTTTAGGAAGAATTTTGGGCACCAAAGTTGGCAGAGCTTGGCCAGGGCAGCCTGGAGGAAGAAGTTTCTACAATAAGAGTGGTAAAACACTGGCACAGATTGTTTGGAGAGGTGGTGGATGTTCCACTCCTGAGAACCTCCAAGGTCAGATTTGACACAGCTCGGGGCAGCCTGGTCTGGGTGGAGATGTCCCTGCTCATGGCAGAGCCTTGGACCAGGTGACCTTTAAAAGTCTCTTTTCAAGGTTCCTTCCAACTCAAACCATTCCATGACTGATTCCACAATCTCTCCTGCAGGATCCCAGGGGTTCAAGAGCCACTCCTGCATCGTCCTGCTCATCTCACTCACCATGGTCTGTGCTGTAGGAGGGTGGAAACGGGATATCCCAAATGTTTTAGGTATGGCTGGAAAGGCTGGGCCAGGTCACAAAGACGTGCAGGAGCCAGGGCTGACCCTGCAGAAGAGACGTGCTCAGTGTTGCCTGTGCCATATGGGCAGCAGGAACCACAAACTGTGAGGTCAAGCCTGGGAAATGGCAGCAACAGGCGAGACAAAAACGCGTTTTCATTCAGTCTTGGGATCCAAATCTTAACACAGAGCGAGTATTTTCACTCTTTCTTTTAAACATACATGAACACATATATAACAAATATGTCTCTCTCCATACACACATTCCCATATAGATGGAGGTGAAATAAATCTGTAAAACATGAGAAATGACATCCACAAAGGTACATTTTTAGTAACATAGAAGAGAAGTGATTGACAGAACAAAGCATATGGAAACGAAGAAGAATCTAACCCACATTTAGATCTAAGAAAAAAATATTTGCCTGAAGGGAAAATATTAATTAGTTTGTCTACATGCAAGATAAAAGTCTGGAAGACATATCCATCAAAAGGCAGCAGAATAAACAGCAAAATGGAAATTATTTGTAAATTGACAGTAAACTTGGCAAACATTGAGGGGGTAAACAAGTTATTTGGCATGCAAAGCACTCAGAAATCACAGCCTCTGTCAGGAGGCATCTGTGCATATATTCACTTATTTGACAGAAATTAACATTTTGCAGAAATCTTTGTTGCATGCTAAAGATTTCTTCACCCTCCTTAATTATTTTAATTGCTGCTTCAAAAATGTTCCATATAAACATGAAAAAAGACATTAAAATCCACCAAGTCCAGTCCCACGTTATCAATAACACACAATCCCTCTGTACAGGAGTTTAACACAAAACCTACGGAGACAGAAAATATTGACAGAAAAGAGCCACATTTGTTTTTTCTCGATTGAAATTTAAGAATCACGCGAAGACTTTCTCAGCATCCTTTCAGCATCGTGAAAGGCTTCAAAAACAAAACATTGTCTCACAAACAAATTAATCCAACTGCTGAGAGGCCCGGGGTTATGGAGATCCCTGTTTTCCCATTATTTGGGGGAAAATGAGTGTTTGTGCACCCACGATTCAGGTGGAAACTGGAAGTGACCAGGCCATGACAAACTCTAATGGTGGGCACTTTAATTCAAGAATAATGCAAATTAATCTCCACTTCAGATGTTCCCTTTCTCCCCTGCAGGCTGGGGGATGCTGAAGTCATTGTAAGCCCAACCAACAACTGGATTCTGTTTGAGGAAAAGATGGGTGGAAAAGATGGATGGAAAAGGTGGATAATGCAAAAGTGTCAGGCACAGAGGAATCCTGGCACTACCCCTGAGGTCAACAGAGCCACAGGGNGGTGGAAAAGATGGATGGAAAAGGCGGATAATCCAAAGGCGTCAGGCTCAGAGGAATCCTGAGGTCAACAGAGCCACAGAAGACCATTAATTGCACCAAGAAAGCACCAGAACAAGGACAAAAACCTTGAATTTGGGTTGTCCTAAAGGAATGGGGACTTGAGCCGAGTTCCATCAGCCTCCTGCAGTAGAACCAAGCTCTGCTGTGGGTGCACAGGTTTTGCCACAGGTGTTCTGGTGGCAGGACAAGGAGTTTTAGTTTGTTTTACACTGGAAAAAGAGCTGATTCCCCAAATTACACCAGATTTCCTGAGTATGGCAGTGGTACTGCACTGCTAATTATAGCCAGGGATTTATGTGAGAATCTACATTACAAATTCAATGGAAAAAAATAGGTTTTTCAAATAGAATCTAAATAATGTTTTCTGCAAAATGTAGACCCACATATGGCACTTAACCTTCCCCAGGTATAAATTCGCAGTGTTCCAGCAGCAGTTTGGTGACAGATGAAGATGTAACTCTTAAAACACAAAATAATTCTCTTATGACACTGGAGCCATAACAGAATCCACCAACAGTTTGTAAAACTAAAGAGGTCCAAAGAAAAATCACAACTTGATAACGAGAGTGGGCCCTTGATGCACTGGCTCCTTCCCCCAGTGTCACTGATTTTTGCCATGCCAGTCCAGTTTGATCAAAACAGCAAAAGCAGGAAGAGTTCCCTCAAACACATCCAAGCACTGAAGGAATCTCTGCGAGGACAGATTAAAACCCATCAAAAATCAAATTGTTCAACTTTTCCAAATCTGAGACTGTTCCTTTTCATTAAAATAAAAAGCAAATAAAATACTCCACTTCCTCCAGGAATCTATTTCCAGGTCAGCTTCCAAAGCCAAAATGTCTTGTTTCCTGCATTATTTTTACATTGTATTGTAACATCAGAGCAATTTGAGCAGTTTTCAGGCTGGATGTTGGTGATTCCAGGCATTCACAACAACGCCAGGGCTGTGGTTGCTGCAACTGGAACAACAGCAAACCCTTGGAAAGGTCTCAAAAATGCCTTTGCAACTTTTGATATCTGTTTGTGATATTTAGAAACACAAAATTTGTAGAAGTCCAGAAATACAACACAACAAAATGAAATCAATGGGAAATAAATAAATAATAAGGCAAAAATTATTTGTATTTCCAGGACAACTCTGTAAATACTGAGCTTCCAGGGAGTTTCTAGGTTTTGAAAACAAAATTTCTGGAGGTTCAGTGACTTTAACAGGCAGGAATTTGTAATGGGACTTTGGGAAGGAGTTTAGTAGGCTTTGGGGGGAGCTCCACATGGACCTGATCATGCAGGCAGCTGTAGGGCTCCTGGGAAGAGCAGTGACAGCAAATGCTCACCCCAGATATTCTTTGCCCAGAAAACAAGCCCAGTGTTAATCCACAGAATCACAAAGGCTGGAAATCCCTTTAAGGTCCTGGAGTGCAGCAGTGCCAGATCCACCACCCTCATGTCCCTGAACACTGCATCCACGTGGGCTGGGGACACTTCCAGGGATGGGGACTCCACCACTGCCCTGGGCAGCTGTGCCAGGGCTTGCCAGCCCTTTTTGTGGAGAAATTTTCCCTCTTATCCACCCTGCCCTCCCCTGGCCCAGCCTGAGGCCGTTCCCTCTGCTCCTGTCCCTGTTCCCTGGAGCACAGCCCGTCCCCCCCGGCTGTCCCCTCCTGTCAGGAGCTGTGCAGAGCCACAAGGGCTCCCCTGAGCCTCCTTTGCTCCAGGCTGAGCCCCTCCCCAGCTCCCTCAGCTCCTCCTGGGGCTCCAGCCCCTGCCCCAGCAATGTGGTTTTTCTCTGGACATGCTCCTGAAAAATCACCCATTTTATTCAAGAAGTTCCTTTCTCCAGTGCCAGACCATGAGCCACTGAAGCTTTCAAAGCAAAAACTCAGAATTCTCCCACCTTCAGGGACTCGGATTGTAGATCAGAGATACATCCAGTGAGCTCGGGGGAGATCCAACCTTGTATCTCTGCTGGGAGATGAGCAAAGCAGGAGCAATTCCCTATGCGAATTTCCTAAAACAAACCAATATTAAATTTTTTAAACAACTGAAAGTAACAGTAGGCAGGACAAGGTCAGTCCTGCAGACACAATGTCCATCCCACCAAAAACATCCCTCTGAAGTTCCAAGTTGCCAGCAGCAGGAAAGCTCCTGCCCATCTGAAGGAACGCCCATCTTTACTCTGGCGGGTCTAGGTCTCCTTTTAACCATTATATCGTAGATATTCACAATTTTATCATCTGCTCTAAACAACCATTTCAGCTTCTCAGGGGGTGGATTAAGACCTTCTGCCCTCACCTGGGATTGCAGGTCTTCTGCTTTTGGTGCCAAGGTTCCACAGCATCACCACAAAGCAAAGCCCAGGGATGTCACCAGGCTTAGGAATTGTTTAGGATCCTTTTCCCTGAAAGTTTTAATGTATAATGAAAACTCAGCGTGATTTTGTTGCATTTAGAAGAAAAAGGGTTTAAACTGTTCTCCAGATTGTCCTTTTCTTGCAGGAAAGAAATCTGAATAATTAATAATTAATTAGATAGACATAAAAACTTATTTTACCCTAAAAATGTTGCCCTGGCTGTTACCTGGCTCTCTGCTACTCCCTGGGGCTCCTGCTTCTCTCCCAGCACTGTGTGGCTCGAACTCCTCATACCCAATTCCAGCCATTTCAGAGGAAAGGAGGAACTTTTAATACATCATGCAGCACTAGAAATTACCACTTTTTTCTGAAACTCTGAGCTGACAGCTCTTTGCCCCAGATGTTTAACTCTAAGAAATGTAAAACACCACTGGTAATCCAAGCTCCTGCCTAAGTTGAAAGTCTCAGCATAAAATAATTAAATTGGCTCTTTCCAGACCTTTGTTTAATGTAAGTTATAGTCTTTCTCTCCTTCCTGTGATGGTCTAAGGGCAGAGGTGGGGTTTGCAAGGAGTGTAATGACTTTTATAAGTTCAAGCAGCCTGGCTGGAAGGAGAGGGACAAGCTCCCAGGCACACAAGGACACACACACTCTAAATAATTTATAAGCCTGTTGACAACTCCAACCTGTGCCATGTGTTATTTTGATACCTTACTCTTCAAATCTATAATGCCCCTCTCTGTCAACTCTCAAGTTCTCCTGTGCCCCAAAGCTTGTTCATTTTTTCCATCCCTAGCAGCCAGTCTAAGAAAAGATCTTCCCTCACCCTGCAGATTTGGCCTCTGGAGAACAATGTGGGCTTCTAAATGTCACCTGCCCCTGGTCACATTTAGACCTTGGCTGCTTTACAAGGCCAGCCCAAGCTGTAAAGAAATCCACAGCTAAGGGGCTGCTGTTGCTGCTCTGTGCAGAAAATAAATGCATAAAATACAGGAACACTATCAAATGTATATAATGGCTTATAACAGATTATGGTTCTCTTTTCCTTAGCAAAAATATCTTCAATTCATAAGGGAAATATTTCTATTAGTGTTTATCCTTTAAACACAGCAAAGGAAAATATTTGGAGAGAAAAATCTCTTGAAGACACCACAGTTCTTTTGTATCTTTAGTTTTCAGCCCGTCACTCACATTGTTTCTCCTCAGTCAGCTCAACAGACTAATTCTATTTAATCCTTTTCTTTTTATATGTAAAATGATACAGTTTAATGCTCCACAGTTTAATATCTGTGAAGTTTTATCTTTATTTGTTTGGGAAATTTGAGTCAGATACTCACCTACTGTAATTTCCCAAGAACAAACAAATGAAAAAGGGCAGTCCATTTTCATGCAAATCCAGCCAGCTGTTTAGCTCGGCCTGCCCTTGCCTTCTGATGTGAGGATCTGCATAAAAACCAAAGTGGAGATATGATAAAATATAAAAGGCTGACAATAACATGCAAATCGAAATCAGTCATTGGAAAACTGTGGACTCATTGTCATCAAAAGAATTAGGTGGCAGAACAAAACAAAAGAGCCTGGCTGATAAAAGTAACTATGGCACGATGGCTTTAAAATCTACAGATTTTTTTATACCACAAAGAAAATTGAAATTAAACACCTCTCTAGACTGCCTGCTTTTAATCTTTTCCTTCTGAGCTGCTTCCTGACATATTCTCTGTTAACTTTTTATCAAAGGTCATTTATAATCATATTTCAGAGATAAAATAAAAATAAAATTGCTTTGATTTCCAAAGTTTTAATCAAGTGCCCAGCAAAAAAGCCCCCCAAAAAACAACAATCTCCAACTAGAATAAGCAGCTGAACTCTAAGAATTGTAGTCCAGACACACTAAAATATTTACAGAAAATATTAGTGGCCCCTTATGTTTCAAACTTAGAAATTTTGGGCATAATTTTGCTGTCATTTATGCCTGGAGTTAATTGTGATGATGAATTTTGGATGTTTTTGAGGCCACTCAAAACAACAGCAAATCCCTGAGTTCTGAGATCCCATGAGGCCAAGATGGTGCCAGGGGGTCTCTTGCAAGGATTCATTTTTATATATGAGAATATCCCCACGTTTAGGAAGCTGAGAGAGTATTTCAGTGATTTCTTAGAAGAATTTCTGAAAGTCTTCAGCAAAGCTTTCAATTTGGATTGAAGTTTTCAAACTAAACTTGTTCCTTCCTCATAGAAAAAACACGGATTTCCAAGAAAACATATTTTTCATTCCAGAAGAATGAAAGCAGTGCCCTAAAAATTAAAAAATATTTTTGTAACTAGGCCACTCTAAGAACTGAAATTTAAGAATTCCACTCTGAAGTTGAACACAAAATTTATTTAGTTTTTGGATTTTTTTGTATGGATTTTTCATTTATATTGATGGAGTTGGGGTTTTCTTTTAGAGATAACATCAAGAATTTCGTTATAAAAAGAGAATTAAAAATAAGAAATTTAAGAGGTTTAAAAGGTAGTTTTTCAGTTCATGTGGATACATCTTTAGCTGAAAAACTGGGCTAAAAATTGCTAATTCCACATACTGAAGTGCTCAATAACTGGGAAATGCTGGAACTAAAGGTCCCTCTGCAACTCTAATTTGGCCCTTGCCTGTCTTCACCATGATGTGGTTGTTAATTACTTGCTCACACACAGCTTTCAAATTTTTTTTTCCAGAGAAACCCAGGCTCATAAGTGCCGAGGAATGACTGTGCATGGAAATAAATCAGGATTTTTATTTTGCTGCTGTCTGTAGTTGGTGGTTACAGAGTAAATTATGGAATTGTAGAGTGTGTTGGGTTGGAAGAGACCTTAAAGCCCATCCAGTGCCACCCCCTGCCATGGACAGGAACAACTTCCACTGTCCCAGGGTTCTCCAAGTCCCATCCAACCTGGCCTTGGACACTTCCAGGGACCAGTGACCTCACAGTCAAGATTTCCTTTCTATGAATGAATGAGGTGAATAAAGCCAGAAAGATAAAAAACAATTTATTGGTGCTTTGGAAATATCTTTTATCTCAGTGCCTGATTATGATTGTGTAAAATGGAGCCAACACTCTCTGAAAGGAGGAGATTCCTCTCCACTCCTGCACAAACAATTAGCAAAAATCTGTTCTTTGTAAGAAGCCCTGGGGAGAGGATCAGGGGAAAATCCACAAGGAAAAGTCCAAAATTTGGACAGGGTTTGGGAAATAACAGGTGATGAGCATGAGGAAACCCCACTTGCTGAAAGAGGAGGAGAGACCTTTCCGTAGGATCATGGAATCCATAAGGTTGGAAAAGAGCTTTGAGATCATCAAATCCAACCATTAACTCAGTGACCCCACCATGGTCACCACCAACCCCTCCTCAAGGGCCACAAATGCAGATTTTGGACAATTCCATGGAATGATAACCCCACCTCTTCCCTGGTTCCCTGTTCTAATGCTTTACAACAAGGAAATTCTTCCTAATATCCAATCTAAACTTCTCCCAGTGACATTTGAGGCTGTTTGTTCTCATCCTGTCAATTGTCACCTGGGAGTAGAGCCCGACCCCTCTGCTTCCCCCCTCCTGTCAGGGAGTTACAGATCTATAAGGTCTCCCTTGAACCTCCTCTTCTCCAGGCTGAGCAACCCCACAACACATTATAGTGCACAGCACAGAACAAAAGCCATGTAAATATACAAAAATATAAAAAATGTGTCTGTAACAGCATTTTCTGACTTTTCAGTCCTTAACTTCCCAACCTTTGCATTTCACTGCTCTCTTTCAAATGCAATTCCCCAAACGACAAACACGCCAAGGCTGAAAAGTGTTCAGCCTGCAGGACCAGACGACCTTCCTTCACTTCATCAGCAGAACTGGGACCTCTAGACTTGTTCTGCCACCTCCTGTGCCCGAGCTCCCCACGCACTCTGTGACAGCAAACAGCTTTTTGCCCGTCCCCCGTCGCTCCAGACACGGAAAACACACGATTTGCCGGCGTTTGCACAAACATTCAGCACCGAGAAAATAATGCTCAGTTGGGTGGGGTTTGTGCTGTCCCTGGATCAGCAGGAGGTGACCCCAGAGCAGAGGGAGAAGCGTTCTCTCCTCTGCTCCTCCGGTGTGGCCGCACCACGGATGCTCCGTATGGGCGTCGCATCCGCGCTCAGAGCGGCGAGGAGACGGAGCAGCCTCGGTGCAGATGGACCCAGCAAGTGCAAACAGATTTTTAACATGCCTATAAACTGGGGCACAGGAGGGTTTTTTGACAAGAACAGGGAAAAAAAAAAAAAAAGCGTCAAGTAATGAAGTACCTGCTCCAAGCCTGGAGGAACTGGAGCTGCTCGGGAAAATTATTATAATTTTGAAGACTGTGAAAGAACACGCATTCCCACAATCT
>VYXF01010841.1:39924-154351 GCA_013397295.1 Polioptila caerulea | reverse complement strand
CTTGGGCCTGAGAGTTGTCCTTGGTATCGAGCTGGAGAAGGAATTGTTTTGTCTTCCTCCTCTGTGAAGACAGCTCAGCAGCACTTAACATGAAACCCAGAACTACCCACTAAAATAGCACAGAATGTGAAAAATATAAAAGCTAAAACTTAAAGCATCACCAGCAATCCTGCTCTGATAACAAGGGCCAAGCATCCCTCTGGCATCCCCAGATCTGTGGTGGACTGACCACCAGACACAGGATGGCCCCTTCCAGGCCAGCAGAGCAAACAGCCAATGAATTCATTTCTCCATGAAATATTTTTGTGGAAACCACATTTCAGGGGACCACTAAAACAGTTTTTTGAAGGGAGCACGCAGTTTATTTCCTCTCTCAAATTAGTGACACTAGGTTTTGATATTATACAGCAGATTTGTATTTTCAGTGGCTTTTTGCTGATAAGGAAGTATTTGGACATGGATTTTTATCTCACCAGTGGTGGAAATTATTCAAAATCCTGCACTTTTCTCTTGGTACTAAATTTTAACCTGTGGATGCCCTCAATGGCTCTAACTTCTGTCTTTATATGTAAAGCCCAGTAATGCCATTTATTGTGTGTGTCATTTCCTTCCTATATTTACCTGACCATAAATCTGCTTTCCTGACACATATACTTCCTGCTCACGGCATCCTTGGAGAGGCTGAACGTCCTAAGTGTCCTTCCTACCTTGCAGAACAGACACAGAATTATTTATTCATAAACAAGCTCCGTGTTTCTAACCTGCTTGTAATAATGAAGTTTTATACAATCATCGGCTCTACCGATGATTCAGGCAAACAAACCCAAACCTCTCAACATCTGCACGTGCTGGGACTCTCAATGTTCAGAAGCTTTGGCTTTTAGACAAAAATCTTCCTGGCTTTCACATGAAAAGTAAAAGACCACTATCCTTCTGGACACATTTGAACAGTGGTTTAACTTCAAATTGGTTTGAAGACTTCGGGATTTTCTCATTATTTAGTAAAGTAGCTTTCCTAAAGATAGGGATTATAATGATATTTCATTCTGGTTTTGCAGGTTTGGGGTGTTTTTCTTTGGAGGAGAAGCACACACACACAGGAATTATACATCTACCCACAAATATCCAAGATACTAAGGAGCAAAGTCTTGGCCAGATGTGGCCAACACCTCCAGCAGCCCCAGCAGTGATCCCACCTGGACCTTGCCCTGTGCATTTGCCCCTTTTCTAGAGTCTCACCAAAGACTCACCAGCAATGTTTGACCCCATCTGTGCTATTCTCCCTTTCAACATTTTTGCCCCACCATAGTCCAGCAATTCCAGAGTGTCCCATGTTCTTTGAATGTAGAGCTCAGACCAAGTGAGGAGGGACAGAAGGTGGAAATGTTTCCCCTCCTGGCCAGAGCTGCTGTCATCTCAGAGAATCTGATGTTCTGAAGTAACTTTGGCTTTTTCAACCACTAAATATCCATCTGGACAACTGTCCTAGTCTAGGAATGAGCTTGGTTTGCCAGATCCCATGAGAGAAGCCCTCTCACAGACAGCCACGGGCAGAGATTTCCGATTCCAATCTCCGCTGCAGTGGCCCCTTTTCCTCCCAATGCTGGAACCTGACCTGAGCCACCCAACATCAACATCAGCTACCAAAGAACCTGCCCCAGCAAAGAAATTTGTGTTAAATAGCAGTCCTATTCTTGCTAAACACACCAGTATTTGGCTATTTATTTGTCTGCTGGTTGTACTCACACATCTCTTTGCTCTTGGGGGACTTTTTTTCATGACAGAAGCTCGGGCTGCACAATTTAGATCCTGCATTATCTCAATGTCAATAAGTATCATCTCCTCCTAAAGAAAACACGTGCCATATTGCAAGTCAACCTCAGTCATAACTCAACACAATCATGTCATAATATAATTTTATACAATGAGATTGTATCTGTTGTTATTGAGGGTCATTGAATTCCGTCTGTCAGGGTGGTGTTATTGAATGGGTTCAAGTAATAGTTTGTGCTGATTATCAGAAAATATGTTTAAAACTGTCACTCTGTTTATATCTTTCAGGGTTGCATTTGAATTATGCAGATAAACGGGATCAAGAGGTGTAATGCAGCAAAGAACAATTCTTGATAGGAGCTGCAGAATTAAGTTTATATCAAATTTGCTGAGAAAAAAGGGACTTCGTACATGCTGGTTCTGTTTAAAATGTGAAAGACAGAATATAAAAAAAGCACATTTAGATTTCTTGGTGTTAAGCCTAAAGTGCATTCTTAGATGACAAACAATAACCAACAGAAAAAAATCTTCAGTATGCACACAAACAAGAGCAGTATTTTATAGATGTATTAATTTGATTTTTAAAAAAATTGTCCCAACGCATCAGGTCAGGGTGGTCAAGGAAAACACTTTTGTGGACAAGAATCATATTAAAAAGCTGCCAGCTGCAATTTTAAATCCTGCAATAAAAAAAAAATCCTAACAGTGAGTAAGAATGTAAACCACATCATATTTTTTTCCTAACTACGTAATTTTGCCAGTTAAATATACAATTTTAAATTCATTGCATCTTGGTTAATTACATAAATTATCCACTTGAAAAAAAAAAAGACAATCCAGGGTGTCTACTGGAGCTGAACTCGACAGCCCCAGTCGCAATTGTATATTTTTGAAATTTGAATAATTTGAATAATGTTTTGTTCTCACATATTTTCCATTGCAAATATTTTAGTCATGTTCCTATGAACATGCTCATTTTTTCATGGACAACTTTTAAGAAAGAAGATAACAAACACTAAGAAAACACAGTTTATGTGGGAATTTCTTCTCTTGGTGATTTGGCTTAGATTGTAGTGAGGTATAACCAGAAGAAGCACCAGCACTGCCTCTGGGGTTTTAGTAAAGACTGAACTTTGGTTAAACTCACAAGTTTTACTGTAGCTGGTAGGAATAACACCCTCTTGCTCAGAAGAATTTGGAAGAGTCCTCTCTAACTACTATTTTTAAATGATAACTCCTCCTAAAAATAAAGTTATGTATTACATTGCTTAGAGAAATTAAAAATAAAATCTGAACATTCAGTTATATTCAGGTTTTGTATAATCAAGAATAGATCTTGCTTAAGGTCTCTGTCTGGATATTCTTATTTCCTTATGCAGAACATCAAAGGAATTCAACTGCACTTACTCATAGTTCCCAGGATAACTTTGGAACTATGGAACATTTGGAACATTTTCTGTGGTAGAGATATTGGGGGTAGAATGGAATTAGAGGACAAGATTCCTCGGAGCCAAACTCACAACTTCTCTCTCCTCCTCACAAAAACACATTTCAGCCACCTACCAATAGCTTAGAACAGAGATTATTTGGAATGGTTGTGAAAATAAAATCTTTGATCATTCTGGAAATTGAATATTTGGAATAACCTCTGAGAAGGAACAAGCACCTACATTCTTGTTTTTGCATAAACAAGAAAATCTACTTTAAACCTGACTTTCTGGGCAACACAAATTGAAATAATTGAGGAAAAATCAGCTTCTTTACAGAGAAATGGGAAAAGGAAAACGAGATTTAGATGTGGAAGGAGATTCTTTGCTTTAATCCTGCAATGAGGTGGAAGGGGATCCTCAGGGTATGAAGAGTTTTTTACACAGTAAAGTTTCCTAATTGTCTCATTGTAAAAATACTCCTTTTCTGTGATCTGTACCAAAACCCAGGCTCCAGGAGATGCATTTGTAAGAAGATAAGAGCTGCAACAACTGTGTGGAATGTTCACCTCAACAGCCCAAAGTTCCAACGTGGCACAATCCATATCTGGGAATATCACACAGCAGCAGAATAAGAGGAGACAGCGAAACGAGGCAGAAAACTTTGCATTCTTCCCACATAAACTCCCAGAGGAATATTAAGTTGAAAAACAACTTTTTATATAAAATGCTTGCACGGCTCTTGAGCAAAGATTTTTCTTTGCATTCACCCTGCAAGAGCATGGCTCAGCCTAATGCATTAGATTCATTTATTTTGTTGTGGAGCTAATGGGATGAAGATAAAGTGACTTCCAGGCAGAAAACCTTGTTAATCAAAACCAATTTGGGCCACTTGTACATGTTGTTCTGACTTCCTGAGTTGGAACATCCATTTTTTACCAGAAACGCACATGCCTGCAATGAAAAAATGACTGGAGTTTGTGTTTCATTTTTGGATAGCTACTTAGACTATGTAAATGTTTTTAGCTGAGATATCGCCTATAGAGAGATTTTTCCTCCCTCAAACAAAAGCCCTTTATATTTGGGAAAGCCTTCTCTCCATTTTAAAGGCTATTTCCAAGATGTGGTTGTGAGTGGATTCACTCCTTGATATATTTTGCAGAACTTTGAGTGACTTGATGGCACACTAAAAGCCAAAATAACATCCTAGAAAGAAGAAAATTGAGAAAAATCTCCTAGAAGATGTTCAAAACAGAATATGAATGTTTGTGATTCCTCAATGATTGGTAGCTTGATGGTTTAAATACATTATTTGAAGAAACAAGGTGACCCCATGGAAGCAGGCACCAAAATGGAGTAAGTGACCAATAAACATTTTAACCTCTTCCTATATTTCCCACAAATTATTAAGAATGTGTGCCAAAAATAAAAGGCACTGGAAGTGAGACAGTTAATATTAAAAGACAAAGCTACAATCACTAATGAAGCATTTGAATGTTTGTGAGTGAGAAGGAAATGTAAATTTACCAGGGACATTTATTAGCAGTAGAAGCAGAAAGGTGTTGAAATCTTGCATTTGTGTAAAAAAATGCTTGACAGTAGCTCCCAGCACTAAATCTCTCCCCCCTTCTACACACCAGGGCCTGGATTTGCCTTAATTTCTCTTTATCCTGTTTCTCAGGAAGTAGAGAGGCTGTACCAAGGCAGACCAGTGTTCAAAACCAGCAAATTTAACTCCTTAAAGCCTCCCTGTGCCCATTTTTCTTTGTAAATTCAGACAAACCACTGGTCAGATTGTCCAGGTTCAACAAGACACGAGTGAAGCTCTTTAGACCCAGGGTTTAGGCCTCCATCTATCTGTAGTTCCTCAATACTGGGTTAAAATCTCCCAGAAAAACTAAAAAATCTGCTTGAAGAGGGAGTAAATTAAGTCAATAGAAAGTTTTGCACAGTTTCAGATGAATTATTAAATCACCCTCTGCAGTGCACAGCAAGAAACCCAAAACTGCCCTTGGGATTTCAAACTCCAGTGAACTTGGTCAGTGCTCTGCATCCCTAACAAGCCTTGCAGTCACACCAAGGGGCTTCTTTGTGGACCTTTTTTTTTTTTTTCTCCATGCACCATCTGGTAAACACATCTCTTTTTATCCCACTTACTTCTGTTTGCATGGTCCATGTATTTCTTTATCTGTATTTTCAGATGCTGTTAAACTCCCCTCAGTATTTCTGAAGAAAGTCTGAAACTCAGTAACTCAGTATTCCCGAGGCAACCTGCAATAACAACCAGCTCAGGATTGCAAAGGATACTCAGTCAGGAAAGGGATTTCGTTTCTAGTGAGCAATTGCAAACAACAAGGGAAATATTATTTTTTAAAATTAAGATAAATACCTTAATGGTGTACTATTAAAATAATGTGCCCAGTTTACACAGACCTGAAAAAAGAGGCTCCTATCAAATTTTCCCTCTTCAGGGATATGCTCTTGTTACCAGCACAGGAACATTAATCACACTGAGGCTGCCTGGTGGAGCCACTCTGGAAAAACGGTCCCTTTGTCCCCATCTATCCCAAGCCCCTTTCCCTCACACCCACCAGCTTCCCTCTCTGCCACCTCCCAGCTCCTCCCTGACTGCCACTTCATTGTGGGGATGCAAGGAATGGCAGGCAACTCTTCCTTCTCTCCTGAACTGCAGAAATTTGCGCTTACATCATCTCCAAACCTCTGTACACATCTGTAAATGCTGCTCCTGGACCCACCTCTGCCAGTCCAGCACGGTGCAAGAACTTCTCTAGGGCAAGGACTACAAGGCCAACAATCACAGAATCGTGGAATTATTGAGGTTGGACAAGACCTTTGAGATCATTGAGTCCAGCCTGTGACCCGACGCCACCTTGTCACCCAGACCATGGCACTGGGTGCCACATCCAGTCTTTTCTTAAACACCTCCAGGGATGGGGACTCCACCCTGTCCAAAGTCCAATCACCCTTTCTATGAAGAATTTCTTCCTAATGCCCAACCTAAACCTCCTCTGGGACCAGGTTGGACCAGATGGGGGAAAAAAATCAAGAGGTAGACCCAAGATTTGCATTTCTGTGAGGAGCTGCACGTTGACCTCAGGCACAGAGCGATGTAAAGCAGGTGCTGTGGGTGATATGCCACC
Organism: Polioptila caerulea; assembly: GCA_013397295.1. NCBI lineage: Eukaryota > Metazoa > Chordata > Aves > Passeriformes > Certhiidae > Polioptila > Polioptila caerulea. The sequence continues at coordinate 147,990 of VYXF01010841.1, read as the reverse complement.
ACCAGGAGCAGACCCAGGCTTGTGGGTCAACATCTCGACACAAAACTGCCATTGTAGAGCCTGTCACATGCTTTTACAGCTCTCATTTAGCAGGTGGGGTAGCAAAGAATATAAATAACAGCACTGAAAGCAAAAGTCCTGTCCTCTATTCTGCAGGTCACGCTACTCCTCTACCCTACGCAAGGCAATGAGAAAATAATGACATGCAATATAGTTAAAAGTGAATGCCTTCATCCTTTTGTTGTTTATCAGTTAACAAAATGACATTATAGAGATGCTTTATGTATTTATTGAAGGGCTGGGAACATCTATCAAAGCTCATTTTAGCTATTGTTAGCGCCATCAGAGTTGTTCTCTTCTGCCACAAGCTGGAGCAAGACTGTCAGCGAGAGATGACTGATATAGGCAAATGATTTTGCATCATTTGAGATACATACAGAAATATAATCATACCCAAGGTCAAACATTAGAGAAAGGTTGGGCATTTGGGGCAATGAAAGCAATGCTGTCAGATATTGAAATCTCAGCAGGAGATTCAGCTCCATTAAAACTGAATACACAATTACTTTCAGCTTGCTACTTTCCATGCATGTATAACTAGTTTGTTCATCTTGGTGCCCCCTGTGTTCGGCAGAAAAGGTAAGATTTGAATATTTGGAGGAATGGGGAGGGTACTTCTTTCACAGGAGTGATAAAATGACTTCATAATACCCATGCAACTAGTGCATCACTTCAACTATTAATCTGCCTTGAAGAACAGACCTCAGTGGCAGAAGGAACTGGCTCTGCCCAGGTGTCTTGGAATTCTCCACAAGTATTTGGCTGAATTTATGTGAGTGGCCTTCCAGAAGATGCTCCTCTGGTGGCCAGAAAAGGAAAGCAGAGGTGCCTGCCAAGCAATGCCAGTGGAACAGCACGAGGAAGAAAGAACCAAAGAAAGGAGGAGAGAAACAAAGGAGGGATCATTTGGAAAATGAATTGTAAGTAGATATTAAAAACAGCAAAAGAAAAATGTGGTGGGAAGGGCTTCCCTCAGATTGGGAATTGCACAAGGAGAGCAGGGAGAAGATGCTGGAGTTACTGGTGTTTTGAAATTCAGCTGTTTCCAGAAGCTTCACAGATATCCATGAATTGTGCAGGAAGGAGAGGAACTCCACCTGTGCTACTCTCTGCCACTTAATGCAGCCCTGAGGAGACACAGCCTGAGAGATGCCTCACCAGCTTCAAAAAGCAAATATTTATATAAAAAAAAAATCACCTTTTTAAGGGATGTTCCATCCAAATCTGGACTTTTTATCCAAGGCAACACTAGCTCAAGTATAATTCAGGCAATTCAGCCTCTGAGATCAGTGACAGAACGGTACTTTGGGATCTAAGAATGTGGCTAAAGTGATAAATCCACTGTTATGACCTCAGAAGTTAAATAGTTCTTGTAATATTGGGGAGATTTTGCATTCATCTGTGCTTTTTTTTTATTTCTGAGAGGTCTGCACTGAACCTCAAAAAGTAACAACATCAAAGTTTTGAATTTTAGGGAAAACCCAACCCCACGATAATTTTCAACTTGCATTACCACATTATTCATGTTACAAAATTTCATCTAAGATTGAATTATATGGTTACAAACTTCCTTGTATTGAGGTCAGCCACCAAAAATCTTCAGTTTATCTTATCTGTGTCCTTCATGACATCATTTATTGATCTGTTTAGGGTTATGAGTACCCATGTGATGTGTCATATAAATAATTGCATTTACTCTCTAATTGTGACACAGTATCATGCAGAGTTCATGCAAATTAATTTCTGATATTAGACTCAAAATTTTCAATTCACACAGAATTTTTAAAGAATAAACACTGCTAATAAATAATATGGGTTAATATTGAATAGTTTTGCTATTTATTGAAGTTGCAACAAATAGAAAAAAAATCCATGTTATGCCCTTCAACTCTTTGAGTACAATGAGTACTAAGATGCTGATTTACATTCCCAGCTCTAAATATCAAGGAATTGCTGTGAATGTCATTGCCCATTCCCTGTTAACACATTTGTTCTCTACTTGCCAAGACTGTGAGGAAACTGAATATAAAAAAAAAAATAATAAAAAATTTTAAATGTGGGATAAATGGGAAACACTGTTTATTTTTTCAGAAATTTCTACCTATGCAGACTTTTATCTCCTTGCAGTTGTGGATCCACGGCGCCTGCACCCTGGCACACAGGGAATGTGTCACCCAGTAATTCTGAATTTCCCACACCTTTCACCTCAGCCTCCTCCAGGGAGCATCTCAGGGCTCCCAGCTCCCCAGGTATCACCTGTCCCAGGTGGACACCTGTGTTGTTCTCTCTGGGGTGTGAAGGCTGAGCTTCCTTCACACCCCACTGCAAGCCCTCCCCACGCTGGCCCAGTGCTTCCTTCTGAACATATCATTACAAGGCATGAAAATAACTCTCCTGTCCAGTTCTTCCCTTTAAAGGCCAAAGTGCACTGTTGTGCAACATCTCCTGGAAGAACAAACCCTCTTGGCCGTGTCCCCCAGCAGCAGCACAGGAGGAACTGGTACACACTCACCTCTCTTGATTCCAGTGTCTCCAGCCAGCGCTCCTCCAGCCCATCCCCTTCTTTCTCTGGGAAGCCTCTTGAGATAAAATGAAACAACAGTGAAAATATTAAATTTAATGTTAACTTCTTTGAAGCTGTTCTGTTTACTGGGGACCTGAGTCACGAGTGGAAACATGCACGTGTGTGTGCACACACGTGTGCAGGAGAGGGATCACCCAAAGCGTTGGTACAGCAGCCTCTCGCTATTTTTAATTTTTATTTTTTTCCTGCTCCACATGTCCATGTTGTGTAACACATCTCAATGGTCTTTGAAGTTCCCATGCTTTCAAGGTCTCACATCTGTCATGCTATCAGTATCCTGCCACAGATGAAAAGAATATAATTATGGATTTAGTGTAATCATTGATTTCTGGGCTCCAAACCATTCAAAGAAAGGTCACGAGTCCACATGGCTGCCCCTCAGGAAAAGGATTTGCATACAGCTATTTTATTTAGCTGAAGACACCCCCAATTAAGCGCAGACTCTTCTCTTCAGGCTCTGCACCTGAGGCAACTGGAAGAAGATGGATCAATCCCTCCCTGTGCCAACTGTGCCCGGTTTGTGCGGCACCGCCGCTCCCACCTGGCGGAGGCGGCAGAGGTGACTTTTCCCTCAGCAGCCCCTCTCATCCAGGAGGAAACAGCTTCTCCCTTTGGAGAGGTGCCACGGCAGGACGTGGGGGACGTGCATCCGAGGAGCTGCACTTTTGGGAAGGTGGCAGGGTGCCAGCAGATTGTGCCTGGAGCAGGGGAGCTGCTGTCAGCCCTTCAAGCGTTTAAGTTACTGCAGCTCCGCCAGAGCCGCAGTGCAGATGTAAAGACATAATTTTGCCCACAGTGTTTGGATTAGCAGTAAATCTACTAATCCAACACAATATCCAAAGGGGCATGGCTGGATCTATGGGTTCATAAATTCACACCACTCCTTTTATTATTCCGGGCCCCAGATGGTTTCAAATGGGCACGGGCATAATGAGATCTTGGAAGACATTATTATATTCTTAGGTCAAAATTCTCAGTCCAATCTCTTTTATCAGGCTCAGAGCCTTTGTGTCCCTGAAGTGCTAATACTTTATGCTGATTGACTATGCAGGCGTCGGTGGGAGTTCACATTATTTTTGATACAATTATTATTGACAGCAAAAACTCCACCAAAAAGAGAAAAATCCCATTTTTATTACTTATGGTATCACATTGCCCGGAATATACAATGCCTGAGACCTTCATTATGGTTATGTTTTCATAACAAAACAGATGAGAGGGGAAAAAGAGGGCAGGATAAAAGTATTATTTTAGTAACGGGAAGACAAAGTATGAGCTTGATCGTAAAGACCAGTGAGCTTTATAAATGCATCTTTGAACTGAGAGAGGCTTTTTTTTTTTTTTCTTTTTAAATAAATGGTTCTTTGAACCTGGTGGTTGTAAGGAAGTGAAACAGAACAAACTTTGAAAAGTGTGCTTGTCTGAGGCTCCTTACACCATATCTGGCTGAGAGTACAGGTGGCCAAGCACAGAAAGTTCCTGCCAATTTCTAAAGTTACACTTTTATCCACTAAACAAGCATCCTGATCCGGGTTACCAAACAGGGCACTCAACAGGAGCCTCCAAGTGCATGTATTAAATATCACTTATTCCACAGCCTGGGCCATCCAGCCTAGTAAAGCTTGATCTAATACTATTTCACCCTTTTCCTGTGCTCGCTGGATTTGGGGTAATGGACCTTCCCAGGAGACTGCTCTCAGAAAGTGTCTTCAGTAGAAGAGTTGATGCACATGCTTCTATTTTAAATAGCACATGTTCAGCACATTTCACTTTTGTGAAATGGAATATGGTTTAAGTTTGTTTCAATTAAAAAAAAAGGGATTCTGCTGGAAGGACTTATGTCAAAGTGCAAAAGGTTTTGTACACAATGAACAGATTTTTTTTCTTGAGAGCCAAAGAGGAGACACTAAAATGAAATCTCCCTGCCACAAAAGCAGTTGCTGTTTTACACACAGAGAATCTACAAGGCAGCTTGTTATGAATTCTCCATCTTTGTATTTATTTTGGATTAGACTGATTTAATCTAAGAGTCACATCAAGAAAACCAGACCTTGTCTTTAATGAGAAACGTAATATGTATTCACAGTAAACACTTTAAATGTCAAAGTTTAATGGACAGTATTCAAAGGCCATTATTATAGTAACGTGCTTTTATAACAGCATAGCTGATGAAGAGCAATTCTTTTAAAGACTCTCTTCAAAAAAATCAATATAAACTTTAAGTAATAACAATAAAAAACCCCTACAGTCCATCTTAACCCAAAGGAAAGACAGTAACAAACCCCTACATAACCAGGAGATCCAAAATCAAGCCTTGGCAATGACTCCCAGCATGAGGAAAAGGGTGAGCTGCACGACTGCAGTGCCCTGTACCAGTGAGAAATATGAACAGAACAAATTTATATTCTTGTCCCCTGAGTTCATGCCTAAACCCACGTCAGCATCAACCTCCCCTAGCTCAGCTCTTGCCTCCTCTGTGTTTTCCTCCTCCAGGTCCTTCTCACCCAAAGAACATCCCCGTCACAGGACCGACAAATGCACCCCCAGGAGTCTCTTGTGCCTCATTTAAAAGTTCTGCACAGCAGAACTTGACAGAGGAATCTTGTTCTCTGTATAAAAATGTCTGGAGTCTCCCATCTTAACAACAGGAGCCTCTTCCCCAAATTCCATGTCTTCCAACACGCCTTCTCCAGCCCACTTTCCCAGGAGTGCGGGGGCTATTGGGATGGAGAGCTCAACCCAGCAAGCACAGAGTTGCTGGCATCGCTTTAGCTTGATTTTGCTGATTAAAAACAGTCTCAAAATCTGCTTTCCCTCCCCCATAACTCTCTGCAAGGTCTGATCCACCCTTGGCCCAAACACATCCAAAGTGTCCTGCGTTTCCACACACACTTGCTGTCGTTATATCACAGTCTATTTACAGACCTACGGTGGACACTGAGACCTTCTCAACAGTATTTAAGGAATGTTTCCACAAAGATCCTTGCACATATTCCAGCATGATTATTGCTCACTGAAACAGAGGGTGGGAAAGCTCTGGAATGCCTGAGTGAAGATTTGGTCTTGAAGAAACTGCTTCATACATCAGCCCCAAAATCAAAGGCTGTGACATTGTGACGTTTACCAGAAAGAAGAAAGCCTGTTCAAGCAGGCTGAGTTTTTATTTGCAGCCATGGATACGTTTACCAATTTATAGATAATTTTATTTAATTGCATTTAGAATCAATTAAAGCAGTTCATTTATATGGGACCATGTAGCAACCAAAAGCTGCTGCTTACTCATTCTCTACGCTGAGAAATTTTCCCTTTGGCAGTGGGGCTGAACTTTCAAAGGAAACAATAATAGTTACATTCATGAAACCCAGAAAGGCACCAAAATAATTCCTTTTCAAACAGATTTAGAGAGATCAAAACCTCTGGTTTATGTGGATTCAGTCTCTGTAACTAACTAACACGATGCCATGTTATTTTTATCTGGGCATGCAGAAAATCCAGAAATGGGGAAAAGGAGAGAATTTCTTTATCCAAGTGCTGTTACTGTATGGAGTCCCTTAAGGAAAATGAGCAATTATTGCATGTTTATTTAATTTGCTGAGTAATGACTGTGTGTGTGCTGTTTCACTTTTGTAACATCTCTGCTCCAGTCTGAGCTGCTGACAAGGGAGAAAACACCACAGACAACCCATAATCATGGAGTTTCCAGAATCATCCTGAAACGACTCTTAGAGAAAAGCAAAAGGTACAAATATTAATTGGTTCTGACTTACTTTGCTCCACCATGTGCATCTCTCTTGCACACGGGACCTGATTCTCTGCTAACCCCAAACCAGATCCATCTCACCAGGGTTTGCACTGTGCCCAGGAAGGGATGAGGTCCTTGCACTGCACGTGGAAATGGAGAAAGTGTCAGCCCTAAAAGTCTGCAGTTGATATCCCCCAGCCACTGAAAGGGATGCACCATTGATCTACTGGGTAGATCTACCTAGATCTATCTACCTCGAGCTCTTCACTCAGATCTTTGAGGTAACAGCAGAAATGCCAACTAGCTTAACAAAAACAAACAAAAAAACCCCCAAAGTCCATATATATACAAAGAAAAGAAAAAAAGTAATAATCCTCCAATGAGGCACATTCTTGCCACTTTGTGCTTGTGGAATCCTTGAAACTTCCTACAAAATGCTCGCCAGCCAAAGACTGACAATACTTGGAAACGGAGTTGTTGCCTTCTTTTTTGTCCTTTGGAAAGGACTTCGTGGCTACTGCTCTGAGAGGAATTTCAAAACAAGGCATTGATTGATCACAAAGCAAAAATCTGTGAAATCCACAAAAAGTGCAAAAGCAAACAAACCCATAAAATTTACTACTGCGTTTTAGTATCTGGATCCAAATAAAAAGAGTGCACTTGGTGACAGAGCATTTGTAAAGATGCTAAGAGAAGATGCAGTGGCATCTGCAACATTAAGTAGCACATTAAATAAATGCAGGCAAAATTCTCCAAATAACCTTAAAATATTCCTTAGCAGCTATCCTCTCAAAATGAAAATTTGTGTTTTTCTAATTGGCTTTAATTGCCTCGATTGGGAAAAATTAATCCCGAAGTGATTGCCCTTCACCTCTGCATTGATTTTTACTGCCAGCAGAAGCCAAAGGATGCACTTTGGACATCTTGGAGCTACAGGAACATCTCAGAAACCTAAATGGCAATTGCTCTTCTCCCTTGTGCCTGGGGACACATGGGGCATCTCTGAAGCCAAAAATGGGAAGGGAGAGGCCAATCCCTGTCCTTGCTACTCTTGCTGGGCTATTCTGAATTTCTGGGGTTTGGCTATTCAGTTTAATGATGTTAAAAACATGATGAGAGAGATCCATGTCTACCATGTCTGCTCTCTGAGCAGTCAGAACTGAAAGCAGCAGGAATCTGTTTTTTTGTATTTGATATGTTATGCCATGTCCTCTGCTCGGTTTTAGATCACAGAGATTACAGGATTATCCCTCTCCCAAACTTTGAATCATCTTCTCACGTGTGATATCGTTAAAATTGCTTTCTGGCCTCTTTTCAAATGGTGGCTGCTGAATGATCTGCTCTGAATTCTAAATAAAGTGAAACTTTAAATATCCCGTGCTCTGTACATGCAGCATTCAGCTTTGGAATGTGCCAATTCCCCATGCTCAGGAAAAAAAAAATACTTTTATTTAGCAGGTGAGTCTGTAAAGTCAATGCTATTGTAGCCTTCTGTGTAAAAGGGAGCTTTTCTGTCTGCTCCAAACTCTGAGAGCATCACAAACATCAGGTGTGATAAAGGGCAGCACAAGAAATTGGCTCTGTTTTAGTTTCTGGGATCTATGGCTACGTGGCACAAGAAATGGAAACTTTTCAACCCAAACACTTTTCTTTTAGATTATCCAAAGCTCCCTGATGCACCTGGAAACAAAGCAGCAAAGTGAGAGATGTCTCATACAGCACTCAAAAGGAAAGGACTGGAAATCAGATTTCCCGATCAAAAAGATGAATAAAACAATGGATAATTGAAGCCAATTTGAATCTGGATTTTCTCCTGAGAATTGCCATTCTATCCATGGCACTGAAGATGGGTGAACAAGAATTTTTTTGGCTGGTTGGGTTGTGTTTTAGGCTTTTGGGGGGGTTTATTTTATGTTTTTTGGTTGGTTGGTTTGGAGTTTTGTTTCCCCTTGGATTCCAGCAGAGATGATTGGCATCTTCCTTAAAAAAAAATAGTATTTTTTTCCATGATTTCACATTTCAGTTTTTCTTGCTTTAGTCGCAAACTGCTCAGGCAAGAAAAGTAGTTCCAAACCCTTTTCAGCCTGAACAACTGAAAATAACCCATCCCTATTCAGCAAAACCTGAATTTTTGAGATGCTCTAATTTAGAGAACTGTTCCCTTTCCCAGGACACAGCAAGAGCAGAGTTCCTGTCCCAGGATTTTGCCTGGAACTCTGAGCAATCTTTAGGGATCTTTCTCTGGCCAAATTTTTCCCAAAAAAATGGAGCTTCCATGGGTTCAAAACAACCTTCATTACCGAATTTGGAGTCAATTCTGATTTTGCTGCTCCTGTTTTTCAGGAGGACAAAGGACTAAACCCATTTTTATGCACATGGACATAGAGAAACCTCATGAGCAAAATTCTTCCACATCACCTGACAAATTCAGTATTGCACCACTTCATTCGACTCCAAGACATCCAGGTTTTCCAGTCCAGCTCCTTTAGTGCTACAAGAATGAGCAAAAGGATCCCTACCCTCAACTCCCCACATTCCAGATGTGGCTGAGGGTGGTTCACATCTGGATGATTTAACCATTTTACTCCAAAATGAATAATCCAATCTAAAGCTTTGCCATGCCAAGAACCTGCAACTGTCTCTGGAAACCAAAGGTTTAATCACTGAGATCCAGAGATTCATGTGTCTTCATTTGTTCCTGACATATATGTGTATATCTGACTTGTAAAATTTACTGGGTGGCTAAACGGGATTCAGTTGTTCATAAAAAATGTAATTTTCCCTTGAAAGTTTCCTACAAGTGCCTCGTTCCTTTGGAATTACTTTTATTCCTTGCTTTTTTTTTTTATTTTAATTTTTTTTTTTTACTTGCTAAAAGACTAAGCATTATCTACTAATAACATGAAGATGCAGAAAAGAAAAGGTCAATTTAATTGGAGCTACTATTTCCTGGGGTTTAAAAGGAAAATGTTGAAGCTAAGATGACATTGACAAATTGCTACTATTTATTTAAATTGTGTAATGCAATCTACCAGTAGTTCTATAATCTGCATGTTTGAAGCAGTTGACCCGTCCAACTAATGCAAACAAATTAGCCTCCTGGGTCCTCCCTAGATCCTATAAGCCATTAAATATCCTAATCTAACATCATTTAATACACAAACTCTCTTAGTTAAAGTGTTGCAGTGAATATGTGTTATAAAAATTACAATAGATGGGGTCTAAGCACACCGAAGCCCAGGTCAGCAAATTTGTCTTTCCTGTCACTCATCCCAGTATTTATTTATTTATTTTATTATTTATTGGTTATTGAAGCACAATAGGGACACATTTTGGGGTTTCCTGTGTCCCACCCCCATAAGTTCATTGCCACGGGGTTCATTCCCTCAAAAGTCCAGCGTTGGTTTGAATGTCTGAAGTTCAAGGGTTCCTACCACAAATATATTGTAGAAATTTCATCCCAGTCAGGGAAGTGTTTGCATAATGAATGTTCCTAAGGAAATTAAGGCTCTATTATGCCCATGATACACAGGTTACCAACAACTCTGGTTTTCCCCCCTGATTTATAGAAATACCAATCCTGAGATTTCACAATTCATGCAAATAAACTCACCTGAAGGGAATGGGATTGTTTGCCTCAGTAAAAAATGAATAAACCCTGGTGTAATTAGCAAAGCAATAATTCCCCCAGGAACTCAGTTCTGGTGCTTTGTGAAGAGGGAAAATTGCCTGTTCTCCATTATGATAAATACACCAATAGAAACCCACATAATTATTATTTTATCATCCTCAGAGGTCTGCTCTGGAATTTATCCATGACTGAAGTCCACCTTAGGCAGGAGCAAAACCAAGAGACATCTGAGGGCTGCCACATCCTCCCCTTGATTTCCCTTGCCCTTGGGTCAGTCCTTTAAAGATCAGGGAGTCAATCGTGTTCCAGAGAGCAGGGAGACAGATAAAGGTGGCATGGAATGATTAAATCAATCAGGAAAGGAATGGTCCCACAACCAGAGGAAAGTCAATGGGTGATCTATCACTGACAGCCCATGAAGTCATTATAGGAGCTTATGGGACTGAGTCACACAATTAATTGCCAAAGAAAAATCTCGTGGTTGCAGCAAAAAAAGTGTATTTTTAGCATATTGATATAAGAAAGCTGATCCTTTCCATGGACTTTTTGGGAAGATAACTAAGCAACAACAAAAATAACCCCACAAAACTGAATCCCCTCAAATTACCAAACCATGTGGAAGAAGCTTTTTCCAAGCTGTTACTAAACTTCCTTCTTACAAAATATGTTTTAGGTGAAAAAAGAGACCTTATAAATTTTATAAGGAACAAGTTGAACCTGTTTTTCACAATGAAAAGAAATAGATGGGATCAAGGACCACCTATAGAAATTGCAAAAATGAAGAGAAAAGAGAGAGATTCTGCAGAAACTTAAGAAATCTTGCTGCCAGAGTACAGATATTAATAGTTTCACGTGCCTGGTTGTGAAAAGCACAATGAGTTTGAAGAGCTCTCTGAAGAGATTTCATTTCAATGAACGTAAGAGCAAGAAGGAGCTGAGCAAAGTGCTCTGATTCAGAGCCTGTGACCTTTCTCAGCAGAGTCATCAACAACTGCTCCACTTCTTGTACCCACAAACCCAGAAAATAAAGCCCTGTTATTTTAAAACCTCGATCAAGAAATTATAAAACCAAAGAGATTTAGGCAAATCCGATCACGAGACCCCAATCTCTGCCTCCTGCTGCAGGTGTGATGATTTTACCTCAAAGGGGGTTGTTTTTTCCCTACAACAATTACCACATATTTTCCTTTCTCTGAGGAGTAATTAAGTGACTCATGGATGAGATCTAGAAAATTGATACTTGTCAGAGGTAAAAACAATGATCAGTAGAAGAGGTAAGTTTATCATAGAATTGTGATTTTAGGCTTTTTTCACATTCCTTGCCTAGTTTGGAACTGTTCTGGTTCATAACAATCAGCTATTGTCAGCTGCTAATTATTAATTTCTCTTGGTTTAAGATCTTTTAAGCTGAAATGACATTGAAAGGTGGTTTGAAAGGTAAAGTCACTCAACCTTTTCTGAATTTTGGTTCAGAAACACATTTTTTAATTGGACCAGTCCCAGTTGGTGCTTCAATTTTCCCTTTCTATATCATATTGGAATACCTTGGACCTGCATTAAACATCCCATTACCCTGAGAAAGCCAAATCACTTTGCAGGTTACTTCAACCTGAATTTGGGATTTACGGAGAAACATTTACAGAGAAACAAATCCGCATTACCATGAATGATAACATATGAGGTATTTTAAATGAATAGTAATTAAAATTTAGTAGGATGATAATACGGTAATTAAATATCAATTGTTTGCGCAGGACCACTTATTGAGTTTAATAAGTATGTAAAAGATATTAATCTAGTTGTCATGCAATTACCTCATTGAGGGGGAGTGGGAATATGTGCGTGTGTGTGGGAAGGACAAATCATGAAATGCAAAATTCAGTTTTAAAGCTGCCTTAAGGTTGTGACAGAACCAAATGAAGAGAAGTAGAATTAATAAATTGCTCTTCCTTTTCTCGCTGTGGGGAATTCAGGGAGTGCAGTGGGGTGAGCTGTGGGCATGCAGAGGGCTGAGGAGGGGATGTGGGCAGGGAGCAGGATCACAGGATCGTGGAATGGGGTGGGGGGGACCTTAAATCCCTTCCAGTGCCACCCCTGCCATGGGCAGGGACGCCTCCCACCAGCCCAGCTTGCTCCAAGCCCTGGGCAAGCACGAGAAGCCCTGGCAGACACAGCTCTCCAAATGTTCCATTTTAAAGGAGCATCTGTGCATTTATCACACCTGCACGCTATCAGGTACCAACCACCACACCTAAACACCCTCTTTTAATTCAAAAGAAATTTTTGGGGATCTGCCTGCCATGGGCTGATGTTGCATTAAGTGCCCAGTACGTGTAAAGGAATGCTTTGGCCATTTCCCTGGGATTTGCACATTAATGAAGTTTTCTGCAAGGTTATTGTGACAATTGCACACGTCCTTATCAACTTCACCCCCTCCTTCAAATCAAAACAGGCACTTTAGGGATCATAATTCCAACCTGGCAGGCTTTGAAAACAGAAGATGGGACAGTCCCCACATTTTTCCTATAAATTATCCATCCTTTCTGCAGCAACTTTGGAAGCAGTGCCAATTTTTTTATAGCTCAAAGCAGTTATAAAATATTAACCATATCAGACTTGATTTTTCCACAGCCCTGTGTGGAAAAAGGTAAGATTTTTATGCTCCCATGTTTACACAGATGATAGAAGAAGAGAAAGGTGGTGGGAAGTTTGAGCTCACTTCCCTATCAACCAAGGAGAAAGGGCTTCACTTAAGTTTTAACCAGCAGGAATTTGAGAAATCTGTTCACAGACACTCACAGAAGACAAGCCCTCACTTTCTGAGGAGAGTTGCCTTAATGTTTACCAACCCTTTTTGTCCAGAATCTTTGCTGCAAAGGAAGCTAATTCCTTTTTTTCCTAAGCCCAACAGAGAGAAAGAGATATTGACTTTTCTTCCAGCAAACCCAGCTCCTTCAGCGCTGTCTCCAGCCCACTTTTCTGAATCTTTCATCAGTTCTGGTCTTTCTCAGAGCTCCCATTCCTGCACAGCATCCTTAAAGAACTGTGTTTTAAAAGGGATCCTGCAGCACCCAGAGCCTCTCCTGCCCCCAGGCTTCAGAAAAACAGCAGAGGCAGCATAGAAAAATGTTTTAAGCACAAACAGAAATGAACATGAGGAGAGACTTCGAGACAAATTACAGGGGACAGTGTTACCCCCCCTCCCTGCTCTGCTTTGGGAAGGTGCCCAGATTCAGGAGCTGAGGGCAGGGAATGGGCAGCAAAGATAATTTTCTTCTTACAAACACAAGCTTTCAGACTATCAGAAAGCTTATTGGGAAGAGAGAAAGGGAGAAGAGATGGGTGAGGTAAAAACTGGGGTTTGGGGAAGCAAATGGAACCAGGTCTGTGTGAAGACTGGAGCACCAGCAGCGGGGTCATGGCAGGGCAGCTCCGAGGAGCCTCTCAGGGGAGCTTCTCTCAGCCTCTGTTTTTCCCTTGCCAATCATCCCTGCAGCCATACTTCAGCACATCCGTGTTCTGAGCCTCTTCAATTAATTAAAAGGAGAGAATAATTAATGCAGCAACTCTTATTCTGGTTTAGGCCATCAGAGAGAGGGTGGGAAGGGAGGCAGGGGGAAAATGCACCTGAAATTGAGCTCTTGGTTGATGCAAAGCTGCTGCAAACCCAATAAAGAGGTAACTCCAAACAATTTTAATGTAGTTCTGCATCCCCCCAAGGCAGCTACAGGACACTGGTGAGTCCAAGCCACAGCAACAGCCGAGCTGGAAACCTTTCTAGCAGAGAAAATACTCTCTCTAAATATTAGGAGCTTCTGTAGGCTCAAATATGTTGATGGGTCACATCATTTTTGCAGATCATACCAGTAGATATTGGGAAGACTTGCTGTGCCATATGTGCATCCTTCTTCTCTTTCAAAGCCATCAGTTGTCGAAGGGAAAAAATAAAGAGTTGTGTTTGGGGGAGAAAAAGCAATATGCACTGAAGCTCAAAAGCAGGCGCGCGTTTGAAGTGTCACTTTTGGTTTTTATCACCATTTTATCACCACTAAGGGAAAGTGCTCTGCAGCTCACAGAGCGCTGCCTCATCCAATAACCCGTTCAGAGCAGGCTTTTTAGCCTGGTGATGGAAACAAACACAGGCAAAGGTAGAGGCAGATGATTAAATGGGCTGAAAATCCAGCCTGACACACTGGTACCAATTGAACAAAACTGGGGTCGGGGGAGAGGCACAAGAGCACGAACCAGAGCTTAAATTATCCAGCTGAAACTCCTGCTTTCCACAGCACACCCCCGGCTCCTGGCATTGCAGCACCTTGGTTTCATGCCTGGATTCTGCAGGCTGGGCAAAAATTGCCAATTAGGAGGGTGCAGTTGAATATTTCCACCATTCCAGGATTATGCAGGAGCCCAAAAAGGCTCCTCCATCATCATCCCCCACGGGCAGTGCTATAAAATCCCGTTGTTGACTCAGCCCACTGGGCCAATTCCCTGAAAGGATTTCTTAGGAGATGTTGCTCTCTAATATCTCTAAACCTACTTACAGATTTTTTTTTTTTCTTCATTTGAAGATCACTGACCTGGTGCAAGAAAATATTTTCTCTCCATAGGAGGCAGACCTCTTCCCTTCCTGTGACTTTCAAACCACCAGAACTCTGAAGAGTTACTGTGCATCTTTTCCCACTCTCTTGAGCACCCAGTTCCTTACCCAGGCAGACCCCCTGACGTTTTCAAAACATAAATAAACACTGTATACATTCAAACTCTCAATGTCCATTCATACCTGTATATGTTTTACAGATTTCCTTCCCAGCCCACTAAAAGTATGTTTTTGCCAACCTCTGTAAGCAGTAATCTTTAAGTCTCGGGATTCAAACAAACAAAAAATTACTTTTATCCTTGATTCTGCTGTTCTTTAATATTGGATCTGTGTGAAGTTCTCATACACTTTCAGCAAATAAAGGTTCATTCCTAGATTTATCACAGAATAGCAGGGAGCTGACCTTCCAACTGCTCTGACCTGGACTTAGGAATGGTTTTTATTTCATTACACAGAATTTTGGGGCTGTAATTACACAGGGCTGGGTGGGCCAGGTCAGTCTGGTTATGACAAAAGGCTGGAGGAGAGCTGGAACTTTGCTAGGCTGTTTTGGTGGCAGGCATTTGGACATTCTGTAAAATCAAGGACAGGAGAAGAACCATAAAAAGATGAATTCCAAGATACAAAGAGCAAATTTTCTCTGGACTTGAAATCAAAGTGATGGAATCAAGTCATGGACGTGGCACATCCAAAACAACCAGACTCCAGCCAAGCACCCAGACTGTGAGAACACAAATTCAGCTGGGAAGATCATTATTTGTCAAGGCATCACCATCTTTGGACTTTGCAAATGTCCTGCCTTTCTGTGGGAATTTCCATGTATAATAATGAAGGAAAAAAACTAAAAGAGAGCTTCCAGGAAAACAAATTAAAATGTTGTGGTTGTTTTCTATTCTAGTGCCTCTCCCTCCCCAGGGCTCTGCCCACACAGCTTTTTATGTAAAATATTATTTTCAGGATGCTCTGGAATGGTCATTACAGCTTCCTGTGGGGTCACAACAAAAACACTCTTAGAAATAAAGGGCTCACAGCATTCCCAGGTGGACAGTGCTGGAAGAGGAGCTGCAAGACTTGGTCTGGTGAGGGACCAAAGGTCCCCCTTCAGCTGCAGGGGTGGGTCAGGGCACCTGAGCTGCCATGAGAGACTGGGATCCATGAGATTTCTCCAGCTATTCCAAGCTGGCACCATCCATTCTGCATCATTCTTTACTCCTTAGTAGCCAACAACTCTTCATAGGCCAGGCTAATCTTTCTTTTATTCACAAGATCTATAACAAATACACTCCAAAAATGAAAAAGGGTCTGATCCTGCTTCCCCAGTCACAGTGCCTGAAGCAGCAGATGGATTGCGGCTGCAGTGCTTCAATATATTCACTATTTAGGCCATTAATTTCCTTTGCACTGAAAACATCTGGCTTCTGATGCTCAGAGGGAAAACAACATGACCCAAAACTGGTTTTAACTACAGGTTCATCTTCTAGGAGGGCAGGTTAAGTCACAACCAAGTAAAGAAAAGACAGTGTTTTTACTGTTGGAGAGGATAAGAGGTAAAAATTTTTCTGTATAACATTGTTTAAGTGATTTTTGTCAGGAAAGCTCACTGGATACAGTTTTTTAATTGCTGCCTGGGAAACCCATGGGAAGAGCTGCTGCTTTTCCTTTTTCCTCGGGTGTTTCTCACAAGCAGGGCTGTACCAGTAACTAAAGCTGTGGAGAATCCCACACGGGGGCTCAGAGCATCCCCTGTCCCCAAAAACCCTCTCCCAGAAGATTCCAGCCCTGACAGGGATTCCCACACATCCCTGCTTCCCTTGGACCCTTCCCCACGACACCAAATGAGCTTCTTGCAAAAACAGTAGCGCCTGCTCAAATGTGGGTTTTTAAAAAGAGACTTTAGTCAAGATTGCTGAGAAATTGGGGAGGAATTTCACACATCAGGGACAGCAGATCCCACCTAGTTAGACAGAAAGGTGTGGCACAAAAGCCTGGAAATGAAACAATATTTTTCTACAAATAATCTCAAGTCAAATGTTATTAAAACACAGTGAAACCAGCTATTTTCAGGCTCTGACACAGTAATTAATTATCTTATGGCAGTGTCCCATATTAAGAGGAACTAAGATTTAGTTGTTTAATAAACTAACAATCCCAGGGAGAAATCATTAACCTGTTTCCAGAGTATTACAATTTCTTAAACTCTCCAAATGTCATGGTCCCAAGTAGGAAAGAATAACCTGGAGGAATTAAAGAACAGGGAACAGTTTCCTCCAGCTCCTCATCTCCTTCACTCACCCCACTGGTCAGAAACACGCCAAGATTTTCTGTGTCCTCATGCCAGGATGAGCTTTCTATAAATTACTTTTTCAACTTTTTACCTCTCAAATGACAGGGGTTGCACAGGTCTGTAGACAAATCAGAATTTCAGAGGCAATGTGAGCTTTTTCCACACAAATTCATCTTTCATGAGGTAGAAACAAGCCTTTGAAGAGAGGTGACCTCTCCAGCCACATGCTCTCTGTTGAGGACCTTATTTATTAACCACCTTCACCACCAGATTTGGAGAGAAGGGCTCCAAAAGTTTAACAAAAAAATAAAGGGTCATTGTTTTATATTCCTGGTTTTGCAACTTTTTTTATCTCTTTAGAAAATACCTGTTCGTTAAACAGCAGGAAAAAAATCCAGATAAGCCAAACTGTATTTCCAATCTATCATTTTGCAATGAGTTGTCCTCTTTCCGTGCCTGAAAGCTTCCAAACAAGGAATATGAAAAGGTTCTCAAGTGTTTGTGGTTACTGATGAGCTTATTTTAAAGCTGCTCAAAAAATGAGAGAACTCCACTAGCCTGTAAAATAATTATTCTTGCAAGAAGGTGGATTATGCGTAAGAAAGATTTCAAAGGTTAGATTTCACTGTATGAAAATAGTGCTTCAAATTTGAAGCTGCTCTTCAGCTACAGCATCACCCCAACATTGGTGCTGGCCTGGATAGATAATTCTGGGAACTTCCTGCCCAAAATGTTTTATTTTTAAATTATTGGAAATTAAATTCACGAAGACAAATTGAGAAAACACAAATCAGATGATGATGTGCTGCTAAAAGCAGAGGGACAACCTAAAGAGCACCTTCTTCTGCAGTGGTAGCCTTTAAAATCTCTCCCAGAAAGAGCTGTAATTTTAGAATTACAGATTACCAGGTTACTCCTCACCAGAAACCTGATGTCCTCAGAATGCAGCTGTAACTGGGACAAAGACACCTCTCCAAGAATTCAGTGTACAGCAATGAAACAGTCAACAGTGCTGCACTGAAGGGAGGGAGAAGCAGCTCTCATTAGATGACTATCTCTGCATGAATAATGCACTATTACCTGTTTGGGTTTAATTAAATGTAATACATAACATTCTCTTGTAATGACTATAGGTATCCATACGCCTCTATTATACTTGACTTCAATAATTCATTCCATTTCCTTCATCCCCTCATTTGGACAATTTCTCATTTTGCCAGGCTCCTAATGTCAGTCATTTATGAGAAAAGTTTTTACAGTTTTCCAGGCTAGCTGGGACCAACACAGTCACTGCAGATAAACTTGCACTGAACACAGTGATTCTGAGTGGATAACCACATTTAGAAGGCAAATCAAAAAGCATCCTGACATGATGAATTGGGAGGATTTAGCCCTGGGTTACTCAATTCTTGTGTGGATTGATGTGCACGTTGAAAATCCCATTACTTTTCTATTGCCCCTTCCCAAAACACAGGGAGAAGAGGAGTGAAAAACTTTCCCAAGCCTGGGACAAAGAGTAACTCACACCTGCACTGAAAGCTGGGATTTGCAGTAGATGAAGAGTGCTGAAGCCAACAGCTCTGGGAGGGTTTAAAAGTTATACAGATGTGACATTGGGGACATGGGGCAGGGGTGGCCTTGGCAGTGCTGGGGGAGTGGTTGAACTCTATCATCTGGGAGGGTTTTCCATGATTTTATAAAACATTCCTTTGCTCCTTTTATTCACCTGGTTTTGGTGCATGGCTCACGTTCATGGATTCCACTCATTTTCAGTCCCTGGGCATTTGGAAATCTGGCTGCTCTCAGGTTCCTCAATTTGGAAACTCTCCAGAAGAGCTTTTTCCCTTCTTCTAGTCACGCCTATTCCTTCAGAAGAGGTACCTATACCCCTGTGCTCCTTGTATTCCATAAATCTGCTTTGTTTTGGGATCCCAGCAGCAGGTCTGACCCACCCCACCTGATTTCTGCAAAGCGAGGAGAATTACACCTCCACACTCCTTCCTCAGCATCTGCAGATCTGATTTCCCTCTGTAAATAGATTCTATCCAATATTTATAAAAAGATTAAGCTAATCTGACATTTAATTAATGGAAACGGCAATGTTTGACTTTTTATTTTAATAAGCAACACCCTTTGTTCCCACAGAAATCATTACTAGCGGTACGCTCAAAAAAAAAAAAAAAAAAGAAAAAACGGCAGAAAGATTTAACAAAAGGTTCCATTAAATTAGAGAGCAATAAACAAACACAGCCAATTTATGCATCGGAGTCATTAAATGTGTATCCTCTCCAGCACTCCCTTCACAGACCCTACTTAGGGCTGCTGCAATGGATCTGCAGGGAGCAGTTACCTTAATTATAAAATGAAACACCTCTGCTAACGCAGTCCTGGAGCCTTGTTAGTTTACACCCCAGACATGTGGCTCGGAATGGGCTCCAAATGCTAATTCCAGGGATGCTCCGAAGTGCCCGGCGTTCCATGACCGCGCTGCCTACAGGGCTCCCTGGATATTTTATTTTCCTCCCTCCCTCTTGCCCTTGGGGTGGAGATAAAACGCAGGAACTCTTTGGTCCAGCTCAGCATGGACTTGTGAATAGTTCATTCATGGGCGGCCATTTGGACAAGCAGCCTCTTTATCTGATTATCTGCCCTCATTGTTAGAGCCGTGCCTCGATGTGATGAGCCTTGCAGGAAAAATTAAAGAAGATGTAAACAGTAAATGCAGACATTTTGCAACATAGCTAAAAATAAATTGCACTACAGGCAATTATGCAAGTTTTACTGGATACATTAAAAAGACATTAAATGCACAGCTGTTTTAAGTGTCTTTTAAGCTGATAAATTAACTGTCTAATAAATTGTAAGATTTGTCAGCTAATAATGCTATTTTATCTGCTTTAACATATGCCTTCCTAGTTCATGAAGCATTATTGTAAGTGCCAAAAGGAGATAATGTGCATTTTACAGTGTTATGTCTTAAGTGGAATGGATCATTGGCCATGAAGAAGTGTGTTAATAAATCTCCTAGGCTTTGTTAATTGCACTCAATGAAGTGTCACTGTTAAAACACAAAAGATGTGATAGAGAAAGCTGAACATAATGTCTTTCAGTTTTACAATTAACAGTTCACTAGGCAAATCGACCAAAAAGACCATAATTTGTTGAAGCCTTATTAACTTACATTTTCCTAGTCAAGGTCATAATTGTGAATGGCTCAAAGCTATCTTTTAATGCTCATCAAGAAGAGTAACCTTGCTGGAGAGAATGAACTTTTCCATCTCTCAGCAGCACTTATCCCTCACTTTGCAGGTAGCAGATAAATAAAGCTGAACTTTGCTGTACACCCCTAATGAGCATCACTCCTGAGCTGGGAAACACGACTTCAACCAGCTTTCCTCCACAGCAAATAGAAAAAGTGACCAAAAAATATTAAAAGAAAGGTTTTAGAAAGGAGTGCATAAAGCTATCAGAGCTGTTGTCATGCAGAAAGGCTGCTCTTACTTCTAATTTGAAGAATTACTCATCAAGATTTGAGGTTTTTCCCCTGGAAACTGAACCCAGCACAGAAGACAAAACAAATAACCCAGCACACTTTGCAAACAATTATCAAAACCAAATACAATCATTAAATATCCTTCATGAAGCAGAGCTATTTCCATAATTCTTATTAAATATTGATTATTGAACGTATTAACACTTGTCAACATCTCATCAGACTGGCACTACTGGGCTTTGTTGCAAAACCTTCCCACTTTCAGACTCTTCTGTGATAATGTAAAGTATTTTCTCCACCAGGGTAATCAGAGTAAATACCAATGATGATGCCTTGGCACACAAATACAGATATATGATCAGCAGCTCCCTAATCCTCGTGAGGCAATGAGAGCACATGATAGAACAATAATGACCAAGACTTAATTCAAATCTGTCATTTCTTCCTAAAAGTCTCAAGATGCAGAACACAATGATTTCATGGGAATCACCAGATATTCAAACCTCAGACCACAAATGCCACCACTTGGAGCACTTGAAAGTGCTCAGCACTGGTGGTTTGGTAACAGTTGTGACACTGATGCAGGAGACGTTGGGATATATAAAAATACACATTAATAAACAATTCCACCAGCATTATAAATAACGAGAGGCACCCACTTTGCTGCTCTGGGGTTCCAGGTTTCACCCTGAGCCACGCAGGAGGTCAGAGCCTGTTTCTCCTGAGCTCAGTGATTGCCTGTGGCTGGACAAGGAGGGGACTTCCCACTCCAGGACCAGGCTCCCTGCTGAAGGACAGGCTATGGAGGAGAGCAGAAGTTGAACAGCACAGGCATCATAGACAAGTATGTCCAAAAAACACAATTTGGGATGAGCCTGAAACACTGCACTGCCACAAGACTTACAGGGAAAAAACAGCATCAAAAACAAAGATAATCCCTTCCCTTCCTATAAGGCTCTGCCTTAACAACAGGATTGCTTGAAGAATCAAAATCCAGGAATTGTTTGGAATGCTGGAATGGACCTTAAAGCCCATCCAGTGCCACCCCTGCCATGGGCAGGGACAACTTCCACTATCCCAGGGCGCTCCAAGCCCAACTCAACCTGGCCCTGGACACTTCCAGGGATGGGATGGACATCCAGCAGTGTATGTGTTAGAGAACACCTACAGAAAATTATGATTTTTGACTAATTCATGTGAACATGCACCTGAGAAATTTCTCCAGAGGAAAGAACTCATCCAGCCAGGAAAGGGAAAATCAGCACAATCACTTGTGTCCATTTCAGACTCCATAGCTAACAGAGGGCAGAAATTCTCCTTAAAAACTGTGCAGTGGATGGTTTTCATGATTTTCTGTTAATTAACAGAATCAGTGGAAGAATTGAACTAAAACTTAACTGAGAACAGTATCTGATCTAAATAGAGATGTGCACATACACGTGTAGAGAGTCAAACATAAAGGTGCACACATAAAGACATTTCCAACTCCCAGTTACCCCACAGCTGACAGAAACAATCTCAAGAAATCACGCTGAAACCACTGACACCAAGATAACACAAAGTAGCTGAAACACCGTGTTTTATAAATAAAGAGATTTATGTTTGCACTAGAATAGCTCAGCTACATAAAGAGTAACAGCCATGGGAGCCATCCTGGGAAGCTGGGAGGCCTTTAAGGATTTGAACATCACCCTTGCAGCTGGCTTGCTTTCTTCTTCATATGGATATCAACCAAAGGGCTGGGACAGGAGCACCTCAGGAATTCAGGGATGTGCTGCTCTGCTCCCAGTGGGATGCATCCCCTTGTACAAGGCTCAGTCCTGTCCCTGCTCACGTCCAATCTCAGATCTGATCCATTGGGACAAGCAGAGGAATGCTGCTCCCCCAAGCTACACCCAGACAGCTCCCACCCCTCTCACAAGTTGCTTTCTCATGGTTTCACAAATCACAGTGCTGGAGCCTGTTATTTGTCTTTGTGTGCTGTTTCTAGAAACGTGATTAGCACAAATGCCCTGAAGGTTTAGGGTTTGATTTCCTGTGTAAATCATGCAGGCATATGCCCATCATGAAAAGAGCTGCAAACTTTGCTCGGTCTGGGGTTTCACACAGTGCTTTAAACCATCTAATCAGGGTGTACAGATTCCAACCTCTTTAGAGTGAAACTCAGTCCACTTTTCAGATCCTGCATTTGCTTTATGATGATGCATTTGATGAAGGGTAGGCTGTTCATAGAGTGCTAATGTGAAACCAGGTGAACAGAGCTGGTTTGGCCCTGGCAAACTGAGAGCCCTTTAAATCTCAACACCAACCATTGCTTTGGGAATCATAATGGGACAGTCTCAGCCATCCCTCTTCAGCCCAAGCCCCACAAACATCCTTCAAAAAGGTACAGCCCAAGTTTTGCAGAACTCAGGGAGCAAATCTCCCATGAAATGTGTAATTCCCTCCTCCAACCCCAAAACGAATAAATTCTTGAGATAATAATAAAAAATTGCCATCATTTGGATCAAAGGAGGTTTGCACAACCAGATGTATTTCCTGGGCCAGTCCTGTGGCACCCTGGACACAACCCTTGGGTGGAAAGGTCCCTGTGAATCCCTGGGAACGGTGCTGGGTCCCCAACATTGGAGACACCTGGGCAAGAGCAAACAAAGCAAACTTCAAGGTGCTCTGCTCTGCTTTCTGATTTTTCTTTAAGCTGGGTTCATCAGCTCTTAAAGACTTCTTAAATCACCTTGAATTTAATTTCTCTAAGCCACGTTTAAAGGGAAGAATTACCATCTGTCACAGTTGGTTAATCAGAATCAGCGCGCTCCATCTCACTCACTTTTTATTAAAAAATAACCCTTCAGCTACTAAACTTTCTGAGAGCTTTTCTGTGAACATGTAAGCCATGCTTATCCCACAGGAGCTACTGACACCACTCACAGAAGTTAACCAACCCATGAACAAGCACTGGATGCTGGTTTATATAATGTCACCACATCATTTTTATTACCTATGCCTATAGCAGTGGCTTCTTATTTTTTATTTCTTTAGTTTCATGTGAAGCTCAGGAAATATTAACACAATTCATATAAACGCCCACCCCATAAAGAGAGGGAAATTTCAGAAAGTGGAGTCACTGCAAAAATATGAAGATTGTAAAAATAAATGTTCTGCTGGTGTCAGTTTGAAAACAAAATACCCAAGGAAAAGCAGTAAAAAGAAAAGAAAATCCAACCCTGCTCACTCCCAGATAAGTGGATAGGAATGAATCCAGAGAAATCTGAGCATTGGCTTAACCAAGCATGGCTAAAGCTGGAACAGTAGCAAGAAAAGATTGCAATTTTCTCCAAACTGTGAACAAAAGGTCTGAACACCAGCAAAAAGCTATGAATCCTCTGCATTCACCGAAACCAACTAAGTGGTAACAAATTGTGAGTTTCCAGTCGGAGACAATTGGGCAGGAATAATTGTGCAGGATGCTAAAGGCTGATTTAACCCTTTCTTCCCCCCTTTCTGGGGGGCATCACAGGGACAACAGTCCTGAGCACGCCCAGACAACCAATTCATTTTCCCACAGAAAGTTCCTCCTGCTGAGGGAGCAGCTTCCCACAGATAAAAAACAGGATCTCAAGACAAATTAAGGCTACCTGAGGCCTGTCCATGTTTTCCTGATGGCAGGGAGAAGCTGTTATGACTTAAGCAAGTACTCATCTGAGCTATAACAGTAAATATAAATTAATAATAGATATAAAAATTAATATCTATAATATATAATAATAAATATAATTATATAGGTAATAAATATAAATAAATAAATGAAAGAGCTGAAGTTTCTTAACCAAGCCCAGAGCACTGGAAGGAGCAATAGTAGCTGTAGCCTTTTCTTCCTCTAACACTTCAATCCAATATTCAATTCATTATTTAATTTAAGAGCAGCTTGGTGGGAAATTTAGTCCTTAGGCCAAACAAACCCCCAAACCAATAAAAAATGGCACAGGATGATTTTAAAATTTTTTGTTTCAGATTATATTGAAGCATTGGGGGTATCCCACAAGCCTTTTGAGATGTTGTTGGGTTTCACATTTTTAATGTTGCATTATCAGCTTCTAATAAAGGTTTAGCAAGGAGTGCAGGTTACAAGAGTTTTTTCAAGCATTTTTTTCTGAGTAATTTTTTTTGCAAGCCAATTGTTTCACATGCATCTCTTTGAAAGCACGTTTTGTTCTGACCTACACTTTGCGGCCTCAAAGAGAGGAAGAAATGGTAAAATTATTTGCAAATGAGAATCATCTTCATATCCAGAGACTGCAGAACAGGCAGAGTAGAAACTGCCAATTCCAACAGAAATTGCTCAGCACAGGCATGTAATTAAATTTCTCACTGAGATAAAAAAACCCCGCAACATCATTTGAAACAGGAGAGACCTGGACTTAAAACTTTGGCCAAAAGCTACGTAAAGTCAGGCCTCTGAATTATTCTCTGTATTGTGGTATTGGCATGGATTGAGCTGCAGGGATTCTGAGTTCCAGAATCCCTGAGATTGGAAAAGTCCAAGCTGTGCCCGATGCCCACCTTGTCCCCAGCCCAGAGCACCGAGTGCCACCTCCAAGCCTTCCCTGGACACCTCCAGAGATGGATATTCCAAACCTTCCTGGGCAGTTCCAGTGTTTTACAACCTTTCCCATGAAAAATTCTTGATGAACAACATGAAGGCCTTGCTTAGTTTCCTTCACTTATTTCTTTCTCTTCCATAACGTGCCCTCAATAGAACTCTGGCACTGCTTCCTTCTCAAACTTGGGGAGAATTGCTTGATCTTGAATTTAAGAAGAGTCTATAAATCAGCATTGGTGCATTATTACACTGGGTGTAATAACAGAATGATTACAAAGTAATTATACTGTCATAATATTATACTATTAGAACAGCAATATAGCAATGCTATAATAACATCTTGCTATACAATAACAGAAGTATATTTTACACACTTTAGTAATAATAGAATAATTGCAAGACTAAATGCCTGCAGGGAAAAAATACTCATTGAAACATCACCCTGCAAGCCTTCCCTGCACAATTAAAAGCCCAGTTCCTCCCAAATTCCCATTTCTGGCACTATTACTTTCTTATCCTCCTGTAGCACAGACCCATGTGTTATTCACACCTTCAATCCACAGAGGTGATTTATTGGGAGATCTAGTGGAATGCACTTGCCAAGGGAGGATGGGGAATTTACCTTTTCCTGATTATGGCCCATTCTTTAAGAGCTCAGTAAATATTTTCCTCATCCCTTTAACACACATTTGAAGGATAAACAACCCAAAGGAGGGAAATCAGTCAGATGGAAAAAAAAAAAAAAAGGCCATGCAGGTTTCCATCAGTCTAAGTGTATATTTTGGCAACAAATAAAACAGATTGCAAGAATTGCCAAAAGACAAATGCACAGATTTGGGGGAAATTTGTCTATTAGTCTGCTCAAGAGCACAGGACAAGCAGCCTCCTCACTGAACTACGGGATATATATGTGCACATTCTGTACATAAAGGGTTATAAATAAAAGAAAAAAAGGGGGTTGCTATTATTTAGATGAGGTAAAGCTGAGCCCACCTTTGGTGTTTGTATAATCTCAGTATTTTATCACTTAACAACTTTCTTGCAGATGGGTGTGCAGGGAAGTGAAGCCCAGCCCTGTCTGCAGGCACAAAGCTGGGAACATCTCACTGAGGGGGCCATGGACCAGGAAAAGGCATTTTCTGGCCAAATATTGAAAAACAGCCTTTTACNTGAAGCCCAGCCCGGTCTGCAGGCACAAAGCGGGGAACACCTCACTGAGGGGGCCACGGACCAGGAAAAGGCATTTTCTGGCCAAATATTGAAATATTGAGCCTTTTACACCTGTCCTCAGCCTCCTTTGCAAGCCAGCATTTGCTCACACACTCACATGGAGAACAAACTCACAGCTTCTTCCTGCCACCCAAACTCATCCCATGTCAGACACTTTGCTTCATAATAGAGATTAGCAGCAGTAAAACAAATTCTAATCAAACTTTTAATGACCTTAACCCCTTCTGAATCCTTCCTACAGGATTTATGCTCTTTATTCTCCATAAAAGTCAAGTCCGCCTCCTTCACACCCCTAGAACAGCACTCCTGCTCTCTCATCCTCTTCTCAGCTTTTATCCAACTCTAACTTTTATTTAAGCAAACAGCATTTTGGTCTAAAGACGTAAATTAGATGCAGACATTGGCATCATCTTTTTCTACTGAAGAACAATAACCAAGTGCTACCTTCACACTTATTGTTGAAAAACTGTAGCAAGGGTTCAAAGTGAGGTTTTTTGATTACTTATTCATTCCACCAGAACCAGAAAATTTCTGGTGCAAGGGACCAGGACCAAAGAACACCAAATCACAGGCTTGGTTGCAATCTCCATCAGAATTTTATTTCCTCAGAGCACAGGAACATTTTATAACATCACAAAACCTTATACGTGGACCCTAATGAATATAATCCTGGAAACCTCACATGCAACCCTCTGTGTCAGCCTGAAACGATAGCAGCAACATGCCTAAAGTAAAAACTCAGGTTTAAACAGCAGTTCTTGACCCTTGGGTCTAAGCAGATGAGCAACATCCATCCATCAACCACTCAGAATTGTTGTCATCCTCTACTCATATGCTTTCCATAAATCCCTGCTGAATGCAGTAGAGTTGTGCTGTTGGAAACATGAACCTGGAGTAAGCACCACCCAAACCCAACCACTGCCCAGCTCACCCCATCCTTCTGCCCCACTTGCCCAAGATAATCTCCTTTCAATAGACCATCGCGGAGGGCTAACAAAGCTCTTGTCGCCTTCTCTGGGAATTTCAGCCCCAAAGTGTTTAGGAGCTTAAAAACCAGAAGGCAAACAAGCCTAACATTCACTGCAGAGCTTGTAGCAGCCAGCAGGATTTACCATGGGTATTAAGGAGATTGTGGCGTGCGTATGCCAACACCACGGCCCGCCGCCATCCCGCTGCTCCCACCACCCCTCCAGCGCCGCGGGACTCGGAGCTGCAGCTCCCTTTGTTTCCTCCTCTTGCAAGAAAAAAACTCGAGTTACTAAAATATCTCCCCCTCTCTCTCTCTCTAATTTTTTTTTTGCTATATTAGGTTGACACATCGGTGTCAGAGCGAACCCTCCGCTCTCCAGATGCTCCACGCGCTCCCGCAGCACGCGCTGCGGAGGGGAAGGTGGCAGGGAGCCAGCTGGAGCGCTCATCCTGACAACATATTTTTGCAGATTATGCAAAAGCGGCAACATTTAGCTTTAGAGGAACATCACAGCTGTTCCCCTTCCCCTGTCAATCCCAGGCTCAAACCCGCAACAGGTTTCATTTAGGAAGGGCCAAAAGTGCTCCCGAAGTGGCGCTGGCCGCGCACGGGGAACGTGAGAAGTTGGAGAGCCACCCTTCAAGGACAGAACCAACTCTCCCAGCCAGCAGAGATATCACAGGCTGCCAGGAAGGAACCGGAACAGAAAACTGATCTTTGTCATCACTTTAGGTGCTTGTGCCAGATTTGCTTCTTGATGAATTATAAAAAAAAAAAAAAAAATACAGTCTCAGGCAGGCTTCATTCATTCAGAGTTGTACAAATGCTCAGAGCCAGAAGGCTCCTGCTCTAACCCAGAGGCTGAAATGGAGCCCTTCGGCAACAGAGGCACCTTCTTGGCTCTGGCCAAGCTCCCAAAGAGCACAGGAACACTCTGGAGGCAGAAATCAGACTGAAACTCCCATTAACAGAGTCAGGGTGACTCAACAATGCACATTGAAGAGGATATTTAAATTTTAAAACAGCAGTGAGCATTGCACTCACTGGTGCACAAACTATTACAATGCTCCAGTCATCCATAACCTGTAAACTCTTTGGTTCATGGCTCATTTTGGACCAAGTGCCTTCGCATGGTGCTAAAACCAGATTTTTTTGCCCATCAGCAGGAGGCTCATCTACTTATTAATGCATTGCTCCTAACAGCAGTACATGATGATTTTTCTAACATATTTCTAAAGGCCCATATGGGGAAAATAACTTGTGAAAAACTTGAATATTAAGCCCATAAATAAAATTAAACTTGACATCTTATTGCATGATAAACCAAATGGAGGTGACACTGAATGTGTAGGTGTGTTCAAAGGGAACAGAGATGCAGCAGAACAAGCTGCATTCAAAGCCTCAATATTTCTCCAAACACCCTTTAAAATAAGCAGAAATTTTCTGCCCCAGCTTAAGACAGTTCCTACAGTAACTTTCCCCCTGTATAGAGCCCACAGAGCTTCCTGTGGAGAAAGAAGAATTAGAGACCTCACAAAACACAAAAAAAAAATCAAACTATTGGGAAAACTGCAGGTGAAAGTGAGATCACAGCCTCAGTTTCCTTAGGTATAAACCTGTGTCTTCAGAGGGGCTTCACACCAGGAGATAATTTACACAAATTGGGCAGAGGAACGTGGGGCTGGGTCCTGCTGTGGTCCCCCTGCTCAGCTCAGGCTCTCCAGCCATTCCTGCTGACACAGCTGAGCCTCCATTCCTCTCATTGATTATTTTTTATTGTCCATTAGTGCCATTTCTGGATTTCTGACACAAACTACCAGCAGGTCTCAGGTTTATGGCATCTTACAGTGCTCAGCTGCCAAGGGGAGAAAGACCACTGAAAGGGAGGGGACTGTGCCTAAAATGGTTAAACCAGAGCAGACTTTCATTGGTTTTATATCTTATTTTTGTTATGATCTACCAAGAGACCTGAGAAAAAAAACCACAAGCTATTGAAAAGCTAAAAAATTTTGAAAGACTTGAATCTTTGTGGCAGAACTTCTTCCAGTGAACTGCAGAACAGGAAAGACAATCACAGCCTCCGCGTAATTCCAGAAAAGCTTTGGTCATGACAAATCGTTTGAATGGTGCTTTTTTCTTGAATAAGGACTTTATTCCATGGTTGACTGCTCCTGGCAGCCAGAAGGTGATGGCTGCTCTAGAGAAACTGCTGATAAATCTGAACTAGATGCTTTTTAAGGTCCCTTCCAACCCAAACCACTCCGTGGAGAAAAGCCAGTGGCCAGGGATGAGCTCTGCTCTGATAAGGTTGGACTCACAGGAAAACTCACATCATTTTTAGGTACCTTTTAACCATTATTTAGGTTTGATTACATCACTCATGGCAAGTCCAGTGTTTGTCAGGTGGCACAAAGAGGCAGAGCTACTCCTGCAGTTCAGCTACACAAAGCACATCCCACCCCACCAGTGGAAAGAGTGTTGTCTAAAAAGCCAGGAAGTTACAAGATAACCTTCAGTTCTCCAAAGGGGCTTGAAGGGAGTAGAAGGGGTGGCTGTGAAATGGAGCAATACACAGGGAAGAAAGGGGGCTGCACAAAGGTTTGGCTGCAGTTGCAAATTTTCAGGATTATTGATGTCCCCACTCCGTGTATCGGGGCAGCTGCATTTGATGGGCAAGGGGAGTAATGAATTCCTTATCACAGAGAGACTTGAGCTCTCTGATCTAATCTTCCCTGATATTGGCACAGAATTTTCACAGCCTCTTCAGCTACCCATATTGAAGTCATAGTTTTAAAATAATACAGGAAGATTTATTTTTATTAGAGGCTGTGAGCGCGGCTGTCAGCTCCAGTTTGCCCAGCAATGGACATCCAGAAAAGGTGGGGTTCAGAGCCAAACCTCAGCACTGATGTCCAATGCAGATGATGTCAAATCCCTCCTGTGAGGCACAAAAAGGCACCAAGCTGGAAATCTTGTGCTAAATAAACATGTCACTTCAACAGCAGCGAGCACGAGACACGAGCCTGGCCCTGCACACTCCTAATACGTGTCAAGGTGTGCTAAAGGGCTCAGTGCTGTGATTTTCTAAGGGCTCATATCAAGCACCAGGAAAAAACCAAAAACATCTCTTCCATTTACTCGTTAAAACACAGCCAGGACTGAAACACCCTGTGAGCAGATTTGAGGGGTTAAATTGTTATTTCTGCTCAAATGTGTTGCAAAAGACATTTGAGGAGGCTGTTGCATGAAAGGAATGGAGGTGGTATTTTTTTTTTTTTTTTTTAATTTGGAGTTAAAACTAAAAATTCCCATATACTCTCACTTCCTTTAGAGGTCTGCTGGGCTTGGCTTATTCCTCTGCTTTGATATGCAAATGGGCAGCTTGCTTTCCTGCAGGGGACACTGGCTGGGGGCCAAGGAACACAGAGGAGATGTCCTGTCAGGAGAGCAGCCCGGCCGCCTCGAACGCTCCTTGGGCAGCGCCGGAGCCAAGCTTGTGCTTTGGCTTCAAAATAAAATACCTTTGTTAATAGTTTCTCCTTCCAATATAAATGTTTATGTATTTACCCTTCGAGTCATCTCTGCTGGCCAATGGCAGGAGCACAAGAGTAGAGCTGTTCCTTTCGGGGCCAGAGTGGTGCTAAACTCAGATTCCTCTTTGAAGATACTCTTTAAGCTGCCCTTCATTTAAATCACAGAATATGGGTTATTTAAGGAACCTTTAAACCAGCCAGCTGCAGTGAACAGCTGTATTTTTAGAAATGTGATAAACTTATTTCTGCTGGGCAGTTTTCTCATCACTTTTCTATCTGGCTCATTTTAGGGATGTGGTACAAGGGAAAGCCCATTTTATTTTTCATGTCCTGGTCCCTTTAAGTTCCACTCGTTCACTTTCTTGTTTTTCTGCCTTTTCTTTTAACTGACATAATGGAGTACCTATAAAAAAAGATTAAATGGGACCATAAAGTTTTATTAATGCCTTACATCACTGATATCGTCTCTGTATTGATAGTTCCACTTCCATTATTGCTACTTAGGCATTTAATTAGTGATTCATACAGTATGTTGTAAACTACAGTATTAGCGTTAACCATCTATATAAAAGCCCTCATTATGTAAAAACTCTTCCTGATATCATAATTGGAGTATAGTTATCCACTTTAACTGACTTGAATTAGATTATTATAGATTAATTTATAAAAAGTTACTTGTAAAGGACATTGAAGATCATGGAATATTAAGAGTGGAACTTCATTACAATAAAATGGACTTCAAGAACAATGGCACTGTCTGAGTTTTATATAAATCCATTAAAATCTTCTGGTAATATGAACAATAACTGTGTTATCTGGCAACTCAGCGATACTTAGGGATGGAAAGACAGAAGGTAAAAAAAAAAGTGCGCAGAATTAAAGGGGAAATGTGCACTTAAATCCTGGATAAAACAGCAGAGAGATTAATTGCTCTCTGCAGAGGAAATTTGGATAAGAGCATAAGATGTAACAGGCATCTCACATGGAAGAAGTGCATGGAAAATCATATTGTCCAGAGTGTGGAGGTCAAATATCAGAATATTAAGATTGATATGAACTCTTGAGAAAGCTTTGATCCAAAAGGAGTTATTAAATCACAGTAAAAAAGAACAAAATTTGGGCCACCTCCCCAAAAAGCCATTTGTATTTTCTTCTCTCTGCTGTCACCATCTGCATTATTCCACTCAGCTCCTGAAATTACATGGTCTGGAGCCCAATTTGCTGAGCTGGCAAAGGAAATGCTGAGCTCAGGCCTCGCTTTGGTCCCAGGGCAAGGGAAGATGTTGAAGTTGGGTCTTCCCACACGTCACCTCCACTTGCCAGTGGATTCCTCCTGGTGAGCAGGGGATGCAGATCCCCTTTTTTTTTTCNGGGCAAGGGAAGATGTTGAAGTTGGGTCTTCCCACACGTCACCTCCACTTGCCAGTGGATTCCTCCTGGGGAGCAGGGGATGCAGATCCCGTTTTTCTGCCCCAGAAATGTACTTGGTCCTTTATGTCCAAGGCACTCACTTTTGCCAAAGCCAAAAGATGAGCAGATACCTCTCTGCTCTTTGCTGCTGAGGGATTTCTCAGAAAATCATCTCTACTGGCTTTGTAGAGGCTTGGCACCATCAAACCCAGTGGGAGGATTTCACTGAGCTCCTGGAATTTGTGGCTGCATTTCTCTGCAATCAGCCCAGGCTTTGAGGTGGGCAGAGCCACTTTTCCTCTGCAGTTTTGCCCTTTTCAGAAGGATTTCACTTGTCCTGACAGGTAACACCTACAATGACATTCTCTCAAATTTCCCAAGTCCATTTCTATGTGGTTGAGTATTTGCCTGCCTTCCAAAAAACAGGTCCTCCCCATATTTCAGATTTAATAGGCACAACATGCTGCAGGACAGCAATACCACATTTGTCACCTGGATATTTGCAGGGTCCCTGAGTGGCTGCTTTTCCTCTGGGATGCAGGAATTCCAGGAATCATTTCACTGAGTTAATCAGCCAGCCCATCCAGCCTCTCTGCCCCCTGCCTGGCGAAGTTGATGGTCAGTAGGAAATTTCTTTAAACACACATCCACCCCAAATGGGCCAAGAGAAGACAATCAAAGCTATCAGCCCTCTGCACTGATTTCCCATATAATACAGAGTCTTGTCAGACGTTCAGGCTACAGCTTTTATCTGGCTTTGGACCACTGTGCACAAAAAAAATAATAAAAATATTAATATGTAAAGGATGCCAACCTTTCTGATAACCGTCCCTGGCACAGTGAGATTTTCTAAGTGTATCCCTGTGTGACACAACTTCCTAGGGATCTGCTTGAAGAGGAAAGGTCGTGGGGGAAAGCTCCAGAAGAGAAAATGAAAGACAGAAATCATCACTTTATGGTCACAGAACCAGACATGGTTCTTCAACACCAACCTTCACACCCACACACCGAGGGGAGCCCCCCAAGTCACACCTCGAGGTGTCTGTGTGGATCTGGCTGCAGCAGAAACAAATCCCCCAGGATTTGGGGTGTGCTTCCAGAGGTTAATGCACAGCTGGAATGGGGCCAAACAGTGCTAACAAGGGCAGTGAGGAGAAGGGACTGGGCTGGAAGAGCACTTGTCACCTTAGGCTGCTCCAGAGCTCTAATTAACACTGGATGCTTTTCCAGCACTCATTTCCTTGCCCAACAGTCCCTCTCTCCTCCTGCTTTTGGCCAGGTTGACTACAGAAACTCCCATTACATCCCATCTTTATTAAAGTTGTTTTAAGCCACAGTCTTTTCTGTCTCTGACATACCTCAATCCCCAAAGTTTTGTGTTAATTAAACTGATCTGACATCCTTTCCCAGCTCCCTCTTTGCTCTCTATTTCCCTTTTCTTCCACTATTCCAAACCCCTCTATATTTTAAAAACCTGAGTGCAGTAGAGAGATTAGAATCCAGCTCTCCCTACCCATTCTGTTTCTTGCAGTCTCTCTCTGGCCATAAATTTTGCAGGAGAGCAATAGAATGCAAAACACATTAGCAGTAACGCGCCGAAATCCCTGTGCTACAGGGTAAATAGGAAATGGAACAGCACATTTACAATTTTGGCCAGCAAAGTACCAGCACTATTCATTGATCTCATTAAAGACCAATCTACATTCAGGGAAGAATAAGATTGATGAGCTGTTAGACTCTTTAAACACAAAAAAAAAAAGTTACCAGCTACATGCATGTGTAAACAGCCCAAAGAGAGGCACGAGGGGCTCTCTGCTCCTTCAGCCTAATGGCAATAATCACTGGATAATGG
The DNA here is from genome assembly GCA_013397295.1 of Polioptila caerulea. Taxonomy (NCBI): domain Eukaryota; kingdom Metazoa; phylum Chordata; class Aves; order Passeriformes; family Certhiidae; genus Polioptila; species Polioptila caerulea. The sequence goes on along the minus strand of VYXF01010841.1, from coordinate 114,001 downwards.
AAGTGCAGGCTCCTGCCATTCCAAGAATTGGATGTGAACCTGCTCTGCCACTTTGGAGTAACCAGTGCACAGAAAAAAAACCCAAAAAAGTGATATATTGAAATTTCATTTATCCTGGAAATTTGTCATTTCATTTAGTTATTATTTTACTGTAAGAGAGAAAGTGAAAAATACTTTCCTTTAGATATTTCTCATCTTTCACTAAGCATAAACAGGTCTAAGTTCAGTATCTTGACCCATGCTCAATTCAGATATTATAGGTGACTCCTCCTAGAAACCTGAATTGTTATCCCAGTTTTGCCACAACCTTCACTCCCTTTGGAAAATGTTTGGGGTTTTTTGGGTTTTTTTTCCCCCTCTAATCTCAAGTTTCTCCAAAATGGAAATGCTGATACTTGCACAGCTTTGGAGCCCAGAGATGTAAAGCACTCCATTGGTGCAAGGTATTACCGTGTTGATGATGATGAAATAAGCTTTCATACACCACTAAATTATTCAGGAACATCTACTTTGGTTTCACCCCTGGCACTCCCAGAATGCACCTCCAGTGCCATTACTCTGCAGGGAACAGCAGTGGTGAGTAAATGCCTATGAAACTCATATATTAACCTCACTTGGTGGCTGGAATATTCATTTCTTTTTGAGTCATTTCGAGCAAGAAAGGAAAATCTTCACTCTTGGAAATCATCTTTAGCTGACACATTAAGGAGCGGAGCTGAACAAATAATTTCCAGTGAATAATGTGGTGAATTTATTTTCCTTTTCTCTGTCCCCAAGCAGGCTGGGATTTCCTCAAATGTATTTGTTATTCAAATGTATTCCACAACTATCCTTTGCAGTGTTTTTCTTCTGTGTTTATCATGCCTGAATGTGCTTAATATCTTTCTTTCCTTCTGCTTTCAGCTCTGGGGTTTGTCTGGGGTTTTTGGGGAGCAGAGCATGAGGGATTGCTTCCATTGATCATCCAGGTGTATTTTAGGGATGCGAAAACATTCATTTTGCAATGTCCTGCTATAATAACAACATATGATGGTTGTGCATGCCTGTCCAAACCCCCTGCCCAGACCTCCCTGGAGAATTCAGCAGGTTTTTGGGGGGATTTTGCAGATTTTTCCCTCTGTGTCTGGCACATAAAGGAGCAGGTGAGACACGAGGTGTGCCCAATGTGCTGCCCAGGAGCTGCTCCTCTCCCGGCACCTGACGAGCAGCAGAGCCCTGCAACTCCAACCACCCGAGCACAGACTCTGTGACAGAAGGAGAGGAACTGCTGAGGATTTTTTTCTCAGTTTGGACAGCCTCTTAATGTGTTAAGAGAGACATCTTGTCAAGGATATTTTCAGTTTTGTCGTTTGCTTTATCCCAAGCTCCGGAGTTGGCACATTTCGGAGCCATCCTAATGTATTAGCAAAAGTATGGCCTTGGCTGTTATCCTTAACTCTGCTGTAAACCTGGCACAGGACTCTTCCCTTCCCCTGCTGTAAGTTTTGTTCCATAAAAGGTGGATTATATCACTTTTTGAGAGCTCTCCCAAGACCCCCTGACCTGGTATTACAGTCATTTATAGGTACAGAGCTGGCTCAAGGAGAGACTTCCCAGCAACGAGTGCCCAGAGATGTATTTCCCGAGTTCAGTGAATAAATCAAAGCTGGAGCTTGTAAATTCCTGCTTAAGAAAAGTCTGAGCACATACTGCATATTTTAGCTGATTTTAGTACCCTCTGATATGCCCCATGGTGGCTCCTCTCTGTACCCAGAGATATTTGAAGTACAGGCTTACTTGTTTTCCTACTGCGACTTTGCTACTGAAGAGCCTGGCCATACAAAGGGAAATAAAGCAGCTAATCAATACTCTGGGATTGTGATATATTAACAGGCATCCCCAACCATTAGCAGAGAATTACCCATTAACAGATTAATAAGCAAAGAACAGCTGGAAAAAATATGTTGTTATTGCTTGTGAGGCAGTGGGTTTTTTCCCCCTACAGCTTAATTCAAAATAAGCAGCCAAATTTCCACAAACTTAGAGGTCCCTTCTTCCAGAAAACTTCTGCCTGTAATTACATCAGTGGATTCTCAAGAGCAACCCCTACAAAAACCAATCCTAGGCAAATATTGCCTCTTTAGTGACTGAAACTGAAATAATTCCATTATTTAACAAAGAAGGGTATTTCAGGCAGTTGCTGGTCCATGTTCAAGGCAGTCTCCCCTCTCCACATGCTGCCAGAGAGGCCACATCTGGTCTGTGAAAACTGGCACTTGGTACAGGCTATGCCATTCTTATTTTTTATTCTGACCCTCCTTTTCTTTTCTTTAAAATTACGTGCCATCAAGTTTAACCACACAGTTTGGAATTTCATCAAGCCGTTTCTAACCAAGAAGTCACCCAGGAATATTTGGGGGGTTCCAAACCTGTCCTATTCCATGTGCTCAATACTCATGTGAGCAACTGCTTGAAACATCATTTTTATAACAATTTCCCAAAAATATTTTCCTTATTGAAATAAACAGAGACTTCAGTGACTCCTTTCTTCCTTTCTTCCCAGCCTCTGCACCTCCCAAAGCCCAGGGAGTGGGAAGGAAACGTTTCTTTCAGCGAGATGCTTGTTTCCCCTCGCCTTTGAATTCTTAAAAGGAGAATATTGTTTCATACTCTTCCAAATCTGCTCTGCCTTCCCCGACTCTCACCTTACCTTCTCTTCCTCCCTCTTCTTGATGACTATTTTCTTTCTTCCTCACTGTTTTTCTTTCCTCTTGTCCTCTCCTGCCTCTGCTGCTCTGGTTTCACCATCTGGTTCTGTTCTCCTTATCGCTCTCCTTCCCTCTGCCACAACCCGCGTTTTCCCCCTCTCGCACCTTCCCCATCCTCGCTTCTCCTCTCCTTTCCACTCACTCCTTTCCTGTCTTATTTCCCCCAAGGTTTTCAAAGGGAAGCCCAGCCAGGGCCAGCTTTCCCTTCCTGCCTGCTGCTACTCGAGCGGGTCACGAATTCCCACTTCTGGTGACGGCTTCGCGACTTTCCAGTTCGCCGTTCAACGAGACGGGGACGGCACCAAGCAAATCCCAACCAGAAAATTACCCTGGAGGCTCAAAGTCGCAGTCCCCACTTGGGTTTTATTTTATTTTATTTAATTTTACCACGCACTTTGAAAAATTTCTTTACCATTTTCTCTGTTTCTTCAACAGGGGAGTTGGACTTCAATATACAGTTAAAAAATTCTTATCAAGAACCTTTATACATTTTCAATGTTGAAGCAACAAGTAACTAAATTTGGAGCCTTTTTGTTTCCTTATCGAGCAAATCTATTCCTGAATGCTAACAAGCAGGTCTTTATATACTTTGTCCACTTGATAATAGACTAATAATCTTATCATGATGTTTTCTTGAACTTGAACTAGGTGTACAAAGTTAAGGCTGGAAATGTGGGAAATTACTAAATTATATAACGTGGCAGAGATATTACAAGGAATTTCTTATATTGCGCAGCGAAATATTGCCAATTATTGTAGCTGTCAATTTAACAATAGGCTTATTCACTATGGTGTTTGATTAATGTGAAATTATTCAGTTGGCTACCTTGTAGTTGGCCTATTTTTGTGTCCAATTAGTATGCTAATAATGGTAATTATGTTCTATACTGCATGTCTCATCACCTAGAGGGTTTTTAAAATGATAAAATAATGAGAATAAACAAGCTGATGCTGACATTCACTGGGCCATTCTAATTACTTACTGAGAGCACACTGGGGAATCAACACTCAACCAAAGAAAATGATTCTTGCTTACTTTGTTAAAACTACTCTTTTCAAAGAACATTAATAGTTTGCTGCTGTTTTCTTTATTACAAGGGACTGCACTATTTTCCCTTTTATTTGCCCTGTTAATGTACAGTACCAGGAAAAAGAAAAAAAAAGATAATTTGATTATGTTTGACTGAAGCGATAACTGTTTGCAGGGGGTGTCAGAAAAAACAAATAACTGTAATTGCTGAATTATACACCTTTGTAATGGCTCCCATTTATTTCTTGGCTGTGTGATAAACATACCATCACCTTTCTCACCACGGGAATGGGGCATTTCTCCAGTGCTAGGCTTGCTGGGGTGGAGAGCAGCCAGGGATGGACCCCAGGGTGGGATTCCCGTGGCAGCCGGACCCGCTGGCTCCACTTCCCCTCCTCCTTCCCCACCCTCACACACCCTGCAGGCTCTGGGGCTTTTTTGGTTATTTGTAAAGATCATGCCCTACAATTTTTTTCCTGATAAAAGCTTGCATGTTGTATAAGAGACGTTATCAATAAATCATAACTGATATTCTCGTTTATAGGCTCAGCTTTAAAGCAATGCCTGGCACCTTGTGAACAAATAGAGCTTGCAAATCCCTGTCATTTCTTAGTCCTCCCTTACCCTGCAGTAACAACTTCCCTACTCACTGGCTGCTCCAGGAACACTGGCTGAGGATGGGACTCAGACATCTGTTGCACTGACACCGGAATAAAGAGTCAGGATTTTCCAGCTTCAGCACAAAAGAAAACAGAGCCGGGCATAGAGGGTAAAGCTGAGCAGAGCGTGTGGGAATTCCAAATCCTTTATGGAGCAATTTGGGATTCGTGCACAGCTCTGTTTGTTTTTTAAATGGAATTCAAGTGATAAATGATATAAAAGAAACAAATATGATAAAAGGAAAAATATTATTTGAAAAGTCACTGTGCCAGGTATAAGGGGAGCTGTATGAAAACTTTGGATACTGGGGACAATTCAAGGAAGCTGCAGACCTGAGGCAGACAGCTGGTCAGGTATGCCTTAACCCTCAGATTAATTGATTGTGCAGAAGAGGGATGCTGAAATACCTCCAAGCTTTGCAACCCAGGCTGCCTTGGGAAGCCTATTTAAAACTGTGAGATGTGATTAAAAAGATTGTTTGAATGGAAATCCCTACAAAGACAATATAAAGGAAAAAACCCCTCCATTATCTGTGTTTATAAGGATGCTAATATTTTACTTCACATACAACCATGCTCCAGGACAATCCATCATAAAGCTGTGCTGGGGGATGGCTGGAAATGCTGTTTGCCAACACGGAGCAGGGGCTGGTTTTAATAAAGGATGTAATACGTGACATGTTAACAGGGAGTCATTTGTGCACCGTGTATTGGTTACTCCTGTCCTGTCATTTTGAATTATGTCTCAATATATCTCACTTGCTAAAGGAACCAACTACCAGCAAACAAAAAGTTACTATAACCCTGGAAAACCAACAAAAAGTTATTGAGATAAGGGTTTCCAAAAGGCTTTTTCTTTGCACCCTAACATATATTCAATTTAGAGCTGCAGTGCTAAACAGAGAATCCCTGGATGTGCCTGTTCCCCTTTCCCACCTCCTCCCACCCCAGCAGCAAAATCTCACCCTCTTCTCATGGACTATGAGTTCAAGTTTCTGTTCGGTGAATAATCCCTGTATTTATTTTCCACCCCACTGTAGCAGTGTTTGTGCAGTCAGGGAGGGTTTGAAGAGGCTCAGGAACATTTGGAGCTGCAGTTTGAGTTCTGCAGCGTCCCTCCACTGGTACAGAAAATCTCCCTGACACTTCCTAATTATTTTGGACACAATTTTTTTTAATTTCACATTGGCAAGCTACTGAAGAAAGGGGAAACTCCAGGAATTTATCTGAGATATGCAGTTATTTGTGCCTTTTGTCTGTCAGAAAGATAATCAGTATTTATGCCATAAACTCCTAAAAAATGATCCCTTTAATAATTCTGGAGATAAATTCCGAGCACCAGCTTCAATCCGAGGCGTGCTGAGAGAGTTCAGCCTGGAGTTTGAGTCACCAGTGCCCAAGATAAATTCAGCAGCCTCGTGGCAAATATCATCTTAAACTGTTTTTAAAAGCAAGACTGAAGGAGCAAGGAGGTAATTTAGAAGTGAAAGCTGGTGGTGCAGGAGCTAATAATTAACTGCTGTACGAAGGTGATCTGGATCAACTCATCTGTAAATCCTGGAACTTTCAGTGAGAGTTGTTATAAATGACAAATTATGCCAAACTGCAGATACCTTGTACTTGATAACCTCAGCAATTACCACCTCACAATAAATTCTAGGCTGATATCTTTGCTTTAGCATAGAATTGAGCACTATATACATCATTAGCTTTGTAAGCTTTTTCCCCAAATTAATTAGCCATTAGCAAGAACAAATAAGTACAGCCAACTCATAACAAACAGAAGTATGTGCATATGTATAAAATGCTTATATAGACATTATTTATATAAACATTCTTGCAGTACATTCATCTTTGAGGAACGGGGAGAAGATCACAAGTAAGGAAAATCTTGCTCCAGAATCTTCAGGTTTCACTGCAAAGGTGAACCATTAATGATTTGTAGGTACCCTGGATTATATTGTTCAATAGGCACAGTGTCAGAAAGCTGGAGAATTTTACAGATGGGTTGGAATCTGATAAGGAAAAGTACAGAAAATGTGAACTTGGTAGTTCTGATAATTCAGATCTCAGCAGCTACAGGAGATTGATCTGTAAAATCCAGATTGCTATCTTGGCATCAGCTGCTGCTATAAATTAGAGATTTTCAAATACTAGCTAGCAAGAGTAGCTGATATTTCTCACATCTGCTTTACTGATCATTATTTGCTAAAACTTCATAGACGGAAGAGGAAAACTTCCTGATTTTTTTCTTCTACCCTGAAAGAATTAGGGAGGAAAAAAAAAGTATTTTTCTCTTTGTGTTTGCTGAGCACTGCCTGATGAATTATCTCAGAGCCATATTTTCCTTTTGTTACCCAAGGGTGAGGATTGGAGGGCTTTTATTACTTATTTGAATTTGCATTGCTGTTATCAGTTGAACTTCTGAGTACTTTTACAACCAAGATAAACCCCTCCATATCTTCATCCGAGTCTGCTCCCTATTAACAAGTTCCCTAAAGTAAAAATATGGGGGATTTCAAAGGGGAAGGAAAAAATAGTTTGGAAAACTACAGAAGCAGCACAGAGCAAACCTTGGGAGGAGATTTGACCTACAGACCATCACTGCATTAAAGCAGGACAGGATTTAACTAATTCTTCTCAAAACAAGGTATCCAGACACCTTTTAAAGCCCTAATTTTCTTTAGGGGTGATATTTTGGGTTGAATTAACATTTCTTGGTAGTGAATATCTCTGTTGGAAATACAGGGAAAACACCTGAATTTAACACCCTCTCAGCTTTTCCAAATTGAACAGAGGTGTTAGAGCAGAGAAAGTAGGAGACAGTGTTTCCTCTGGGGCTTCTCTGCTTCCCTTCTGCACTAAAAATCTAAGGAGAGAAACCAGATTTTAAAAATTTTTATCAGAATTTGGATGGAGCAGGACAATGAAGCAGAAAAGAAGTGAGTTGACCCTCATCCCCAAAAACCACCACCAGGAACTGCAGCCAGTCACAGAGACATTTATATTTTATGCCATTTTAAGCCTGGCCTCTCATGTATTTTTGCACTCTAACATCTGATTTCCCAGCACATGACATCAGCAAGAAGTGGAATAGATAAGTATCTTCCACCAAAACATAGTTCAGTGACCTAAATTACATATTCAGCAATGGGAACGCTGCGAGTCCTAAATCTCACAATCATCTCTCTGGGATCAAAGGCTGTTTCTGCTACAGCAGCACTTTTGGGATGAGGAGTGATCCCTTCCTGAACTCAGTCTCCCCTCTCTGCTTCCCAAGATCAGCCATAGCAGCACAATGGGAAAGGCAGTGCAGATACAAATAAATTACATAGAATCCATTAATTAAGAGGCAAACTTTGGATGTTTTCTTGTGCAAGAGTAATACAAACATCAGGGCATTATGTTCCTTCTCTGGGTTGGTTCCTTTAGAACTGTAATTAAATCATAAAACACACTTTTGAATATGTATTAATGTATAAATTCACTCCTGATTCATCTGAACCTATACTGCTCTCACTTCAAAATGTGCAGCATATTATTACAGTTAATCACTTAATTATTAGCTGGTGTTGGGCTTTTCTCCTTTCAAGTCTGAAGATGTAATGCACTAAAAATACCACTTTCAGTGGACGTGAAAGACAAGCTCCTGGTCCCCACTGATGCCTCTGATATTAAGATACTGAATTTATCCACCAGGATTTTGGAAACATTTAGTGCTGTCCCAGCCAAGTCAGTTGGTTTCTCATCTCTGCAACCACAGGAGGGGATTTGGGGTTGTGTTGTTTAATTCCCCCTGCCCTGGGGATGGGCTTGGTGGATGCCCAGGACAAAAAGCTCCAGACTGATCAAAGGGGGCTTTTCCAGCTCAGCTCTGCAGCTTTTGGGTCACTAAAACAGACCCAGGAACTTTGGTGACTCCCAGCCTTAGATCACAGACTGACACCAGCCCATGCTCTGCCTGCAGACTCAGGCCAAAAACCTTGATAAGAAAACTGGATGGAGCAAATTTAGGTTTGTTTTAATTTTAGAGCATATTTATTTTTGAGACCTTTCTGTCTTTTGGTCTCATTGGTTTCATCTTCCAGGAAATACTTGGTCAATTGGGAAGTCTCCCTTATTTTCACTGAGCCCTGAAGCCCAGATCCTCTCCCCATCCAAATCTGTGGTAATTAATTACACAGTTAAAGCCTCAACTGCTCTTCCTTTGCTGGAGCCAGGCAGTGATTCCCACTACCCAGTGCTGCTCCTAGACACCACCTCAGTGCCAGCAGCTCCAACCTATTCTTGGCTGGGAATTGCCTTGCCAGGGGAAGCTCTGCAGCATCCCATCCTCCCTGCCAAAGTAATTGGGGCCAGGCAGGGAGTACCCAGCACTCAGAAACCTGGGACTGCACGTGCCACTGCAAAGAGAAAATAAAGTGTTGCAGCCATTAGTGAGTTGTCATTAATTGTTCTCCTGGCGAAGGAATGAATGAGGAATCTTGGAGGGAAGAATTCCCATCTTCTCCCAGTAATAATTATTTCTGCCAGCCTGACAAGACACCTCGAACCAGGAAATCCACACAGAAGGGAACAAATCCCTGTTTTATTTTGAGTGTTGTTCAGGCTTGGATGGCACCTCAAGCATGTGCCGTGCGTTCCGAGAGAGCTGCCAGGAGTTTTATTCCCTGGCAATCACTTCTCATGCACAGCCCTTCTGACACAGGGTAAACAATTGAATAAAGACTCCCCTGCATTATAAAAAGCCCAATTCTCAGCTATGACAGCCCTCAGATCCCCACAAACTCCCTGTCCAGTTCGAAACAATCTCAAACTGAACAGCATACAGCAAAATAAGCAGAAATTCTTTACACAGCAGTTTCAGTTTACAACCAACCACAATTTCCCCCTCCCCAGTTTAAGGATTTGTAATCCTCACTTTAGGGACAAGGCAAAGAGCCTTTTTTGGGTTGGGAGAACACTTCTCCCAGAGGTTTGCAATTAATGTGGTTTATTGGATGGGAATGGTCCAACTTTTGGTGATTTTCTTGGAAGATGCTAATTAACAGCTGACCTCCACATGAGTTTTCCAAGGGCTCTCTCCATCAGCAAAGCACAAAGATCTACATGTGACACTTCATCTGGTTTTTACTCCTACAAACAGGAAACACCAACTGCTAATAAATGCCAGCAGTGAAAAAACATTGTAAAACACAGGGAGAAGGCCTCTCCTCACCTGAATATTTCACATTAAAAAAAAAAAAATCAAATAGGAGGTGGAGCCAATGGGTCAAAAGCGTAAAAATCTCACCTCTGAGCATCTGCTTGAGCAAACCTTGGGCCAGGCAAGCAGAGAGGTGATGTTTTATTATTTGTGGCCTGCTGGAAGTGGTTTCAGGGAGCTGCAGGCCCAGGGAAGGGCATCCAGCATCCGTGTGAAGGACGTGTGTTTACAGCTATATTGAATATTGATCTATGCATACTCCACTGGCAATAAACTTGTTAATATGTACTTGAAAATCCCCACTCATACATCCTTCCTGTGAAGGCTCAAGGGCAGGGGGAGGTCTGATTGCTCTGTACAAGTGAAATTTCTCCATGTGTCTGTTGAAGGAGTCAAACATGATCTGCCCTGAGGACGGGAAAGCCAAGGGTAATTCTGCAGGTTGGTAAAACCTACAGTAGGAACTATTGTGCATTTTTGAAATTTAAAATGGATGCACAGATTTTTTTTTTAATTCAGCACTTATTCTCCAAACATTTTAACAACTACTGCAAGAAAAATAATTTTTTAAGGAGCTCAAGAAACTACCAAAAAAAGAAATATCAAGTGTTTTGACTTGCAAGTGCATGAAGAACCCATGACAGCTTTATACTGATGTACAGGAAGCCTAAAGCAGATCCAAGAGCTTTAATACCAGCTCTGCCACTCCAGTTCAGGAGTTTCTGTCTAACCAACTCTTCCTGCCATTCCTTGGCCCTGGGAATCAGCACTAATAAGTGTCAGGAGCAGGACTGACCAACTTCTCTCTCTTATCAAAGGGAAATGGATGTGGGGCCTCAGGTGTTTCTTTGATGTGATTTTTCATCAAAAATACTAAATTATATAAAATCCTGCATACATGCCTTTTACTGCAAGGAGTTTTACACCTGAAAAGGTTGAAGACACCAAAGTCTTGCAAGTGATATCAGACTTTTGTTTCCATGCTGACAAACTCCAATCACAGTTTATACTCTTATCCAGTAAAAGAAAGGGAAAAAACCTTATTTTCTTTCCAGTCCCCACTGCAGCATCCCATGTAACTGAATAGCAATTGCATATCTACAAAAGCCAAGTATCACCCCAGGCACAGGACTAACTAGAAAAAAACCCCCTTAATTTATTAATTTCTTCTTTTTCCATTTGGATCTTCTGAGAAACAACATAGAACACACCAAAATTGCACACACACAGAGTCTTGCTGACTTGCATCTCAAATTTTACATTACCCTCTTAACCACCACTTTATCACTAAGCTGTCACAAAATTCATTCACATTCGTTTCCTAAAACTGCTGTCAAAGGTGGGTCTGGGTGGAGATGAATCTGCCTCTTTCCCCCAAACCAAACCAGGTTTGGCACCACACACCAGGAGCTGCACAACCTCCCCAGGCCAGATTTAACATGAGAGGTGCAACCTCCAAACCAATTTCCAGTATTCTGGTGACTTTTGAACAAGAAATGGAAATGGGGAGAAGCCAACCTGAATTCTGACACATTCCAAGTGAATCCCACAGACTGATAAAACAATTTGATTAAATATTTCCTCCAACACTTCTCCCAAACTCTGCAGCTAAACATTATTGGGAGTTTGCTCCATCATTCTTAATCACTTCCTAGAACCTTTCCTCTTGACAGGAGTTGAATCCAAGCTCCAAGAGGCAGGATTTGGATGCCTTGGTCCATCATTTGTGATCAGCATCCCAAAAGCCATGGAAATAGCACAGGAAGAGGAGCTGGGACATCCCCAGAAACCATTATGCTTTGATATCCATGGACATTAACTTTGACAAAGTTAATATTCTCTCCCAATTTTTATGCTTTCAGAGTTTTTTCCTGCCTTTGACACCATTCCCAAACAGACTTGCTGGCATTTTGGCTCGTGGGCAGTCGCACCTGACACAGCTTGGCACAGCCACAGCAAAGATTGAAATTTTGGAAGCACAACGTCAAAAATACGACTTTAGAGGGAACAGAATTAATTCTTGGGAGTCACACCCTCCTGCCTTTTCTGAGAAACTACGACAACAGGAGAAAACAAATGCTGGGAAAAGCATGGAGAAAAACAGGATGCCTAATTCCTGCCTTAAAGCTCCGTGTTTAGGTGGAGGTCAGCTCCAATGGCAGAACACGATGATGGAACAAGTTGACCTTCTCTGGCATAGACATGATTTCTCAAGCAAATTAACCTTTTTCTCACCTACAGACAGAACAACAAAAACAAAACAAACAACCCATAAATCAACCAGTAAACCTGTTATTTTAGAAAAGACAGAGTAGTGAAGTAAATTCTTCCAAAATGCCCTTACATCATTCATAGAGACAGAAAAACAATTACAAAGCAAATCAGATCCTTTCTTTAATTGATTGCACTCAAGTTCTTTCCTCAAGTAGAAATGTTGCCAAAAAAAATAAAGTAAAAATCAACGAGTATTTCAATTCCAGGCATCAGTGAAAACATAACTGCCTCTGGATTGCTGGATTGCTTTCCAGCAGTTTATACATTACAGGAAAGATTAAAACAGTCCCTGTTAATCCCTTCCAAAAATGAAGCTTCAAAATATTGCCTTGGATTATTACACAAATATAAGAGTTCATTAAAAATGCAACATGGGGTTTTGGAGAGGGTGTTGTGGGTGTTTGGTTTTTGCTGTTTAGGAGTTTAAAACTCCTCTTTTAGCAATAAAAGGTAGAAGAGTTAGAAGAAAACAGTAGGTTCAAAAAAAAAAAAACAACCCAACCAAAACCCTCTTGTCACATCTGTCATCAAGCCTGGCCATGCCCTACTGACAGAGCTTCAGCAGGGGCTGGAATGATCCCATTCCACAGTGGTGACATCTCTGGAACCCAGGCAGACCTGGGCTAAATGAAGCAAAACCAAATTAAACCCTGGGAAGCCTGTTTTTTCCACATTTAGCACTAAAACCAAGATCAATCCATGCTGATGAGTGCTGCACTTTTTCAGTTATTAATGATGTATTAATTCAAAGTTTTTGCCCTAAAGCTTTAGTTTGGTGACTCCAGGTCCAGCTTTCAGCTATCACTGTCCCAGCACCTCTGAAAATATCCTCACATGAAAAAATGTCATACTTGGACCTACCCAGTGCTCCTCTGCTCCTGCTGCAGATTTTATTGGGGAAAACCTTCACTCCTTAATGCAAACTCCACCTGAGACAGCACCTGCCCTGTGCTGGAGAGGCACAAAGATGAATTGCCCTGATTTTGGAACTTCTAACATTGCAGAGCCAGCATTGTCGCCTTCTAGGAGTGCCAGACCTCAGCAATGGGGAAGGAAGAAAATGGATTGAAGTCAGGATTGCTCATCATTTGAGATTCTAGGAGAGTAAAAATGTCAGCAACTTGCATCTCTAATTAAGGGGGCTTCTCTGGGAGGGCTGACATTCCCATCCCTCTGGCTGGGGGAATGCAGCTCTGGTGCCCAGAAAAGCAGCTCCTGGGAAAAACCAGCTCTTCCCCTCATGGCCCTTCATTGCAAGTCAAAATTCTTATCATGATCTGTCCAGTTTCTACCCATAACTTCATCAAGAACTTGTTTTCATTTACTATTCCTTCTGCTTTCCAGGTAGAGCTCCCGGCCCCTTGTCTCACACAAAACCTTCCTAACTCTCCTGGCCTCTGCCTTGAATTTTTTGCTCTTATCTTCCAAATAAAACAAGGCAGGGATCTGGACTGCAATCCTATTGATTCACCTGACACAAGGTGCTCCAATCAAAGTGCAGCCAAACCCAGAAATACTTTTACTGTGTCGAGTCCCCAAGTGCAGCTCTAAGGGCACTTTGGCCAAGCTGGGTGTTGAACTAATGACTGAAGATTCTAGGAGACAAAAGCCACCAGAAAGTGCTAATCCTTCTCCTGGAGAAAGTTTATCATGCTGGGGTTAGGTTACAGCCATGGCAGAGAGACCAGATAAATCCTTTTAAATGATATTCCACTAAATGATTATCCATTAAGTGGAAGAGGTATCTTCTGCACTAAAAGCTTTGCCACTCAATAGAACTAATGACAAATTAAAGCTGACCGTGTAAATAAGCAAGATGGGAGCTGATCTGATTTTGCACTTTACTGAAAAAAGTGACAGATTAATCAATTCAAATTCACTACAGAAATATTTATTGTGAGACCCAACAGTTACAATTAGAGCTTTCTCCCCCTCCAAGCAAACACTTATTTGTGAAGAATACTTTCCCAGTTTGAACGGAAAGCACGGGTTCTGATTGCAAGTTTCCACTTGAGATTAAATACCAAATAAATAAAGAGAGATTTACGTTGTTTTCATTTAACACGAGAAATATTCCTTCTTATTTTTGTCAGCTGCCTTTCTGGGGGAAAAGGCAGTGGGTGGAAGATAGAAAAAGCAGTGAAGGTAAAGACATGTTTTCATGTTGCACTTTATAAAAATTTAACTACACACAGGTATCTCTTTCACTGTGCTTGAAAGAATTTCTGAAAAGCACTTGGCATTTCAATTTTATTTTCCAGAACGCATGCACTCAATTTATGATAAACAAATCTATGTGATCATTCAATAGAGAGGAAAAAAAGAACATTACATGATAAAGAGCTTAATAAGCCATGACATTGATGAGGTCAATTAAAGTCAGCGCTAAATGTATTAATTACATATAATATAAGAACTAGATAAAGGTATGGCAGAAGAAGACAAACACACTCTGAAAGTTTCCACCCCGATAGAACTTTATACACATTGGGAATGTATGTGGGTGTAAAGAAGTGCTTTTAAGGGAAATAACCTTCAAGAGTTTCCTGAAAATAGTTTTACAGGCCTAGAAAAGTCCAGGGATCATCCAGAGCATTTCAAGACTTCTGCTAATTAACATGAAGGCTTTTTGCTTAGCAATCCAAGTTGGTTCTTTTTAAAGGAAATTTATGGAAGTATCAGAACTGCAGCACTTGAGATCCACGTCCCAGTAGCTCAAAATCAGCAGATGCTGAAATGTTCAGCTGAGACCATGCCCAGGGGAAAGACAAATCTGGAGAGGGGGAGAGGATGTGAGCAACACCTGGGGATCTGGGGAAAAATTATTTTTTTACTGTGCAGGGGGTCCCACCACATATTTTTTCCATCATCTGAAGTATGTCTGGGAAGAAGGTGGCTTTTTGTAAAGAATAATTCCTGAGCAAGGCTCCTGCACCAGCAATTATGAGTGGATGCAAGTGTGGGGGAGACTCTGGGCTCAGCCCTTAAGGATTTCACCAGGATTAATGTTCAACCAGAAGTTAGAAAACAAGTAGATTAGATTTTAGCAGAGCAAAGTTGGGAAAGTAAGCGCAGGGTGAAATTCAACATGATAAAGCTGGGGAGAGAAAGGACACAGAGGAAATAGAAAGTGTTCAAAGATAAATTAATGTATGCCCGGGGGTTGTGTGTGCCACCTCCCAGTAATTGCACAGGGAATGTTCAAGTTGTTTTTTCTATTTTTTTTTTCCCTGTACAGCCAGTGTGAAGGAACATCAAAATGTAAAAGTAATCAACAGTGGAAGAAAAGGCAGACACGAGTTATAAAACATCAAATACAGAGCAGGGTTGGAACAATTGCATAATGAAGTTGAGAGCATAAAAAGCGATAAGAAAAGCAAAGGCAGCGAATGAAAAGAAACTTTACAGGGAGGTAAAATAAAATTAGAACTGTTCTCAGGTCCAGGGAGGAAACAAGAGGCTGGGAAAACAACCCAGGTATCTGCCAGAGTCAGGACAAGGTGTTACCCCAAGAAACGACAGTGCTAAAAGCCTAAAGCATTACTCTGTGATTTGTAAAGTAACTAAAATTGAAACAATCTCACAGAAGGTGACATGGAAGAAATAAATCCCAAAGAGTTTTCTGTCCTTAGGGATCCCCCAGGCAGGCTGAGGAGGGCTCCTGGGCAAACACCAGAACAAGCTGAGCTGGTCCTGAGAATCAGGGGACAGGAAAACACAACCCTTGGCCAAGGTCTCCCAACCTGGGTGAGCCCAGGCAGCTGCCACCATCCCTCAGAGCCCTGCCAGAATTCCTGTGCCACATCCTCTCCCAGAGAGTCCTAACATGGATCAGGTCCCAGAGAAACAGCCCTCAGAAAGGACACAAGAAATATCATTAACTTTTGAAGAAAGGAGCTGGAACTTGGCTGCCTTGGCAGTTATTGATCCCAACTGGAAGGAACAGAGTTTGCACTTCACTCTGAAGTCACCAAGTTCCTCCCTGATGGAAGACTTTGCAGTTCCTGCACTAATGTGACCTCCCAGGTCAGGCAGACCTTTCCTGTGTTCCAAGGATGCAATAATGTCACTGCAGATCCTGGCCATGTTTTCCTCCTCAGGCCTTCCCCAGGCAGAGCTCTGCACCCCCAGAGCCAGGAGGAGTTTTCCAAGGACATGGGGGAGTTTACACAATCTACCCCCAAATCAGCCAAGGACACCTCTTCTGCAGCCCCACATCAAAGGGGGCCTGAGCTGCACCCCAATCACACTGGGGGTGAGGGTGCCTTGTGCTTTCTGTTGATAACAGAACATCCTTTAGCTCAACACTATTTTTAGCACCAGAGCCTGAAGGGCACATTCTCCCTGAATTTAGGATGCTGTTTCCACCTTTCCTTCATGTAATCTATTAAAGAGAGGGTTTACACTGAAATCCTCACCAGAAGCTAAGACTGAGTCATGGGGACTAAAACACCAATGGCAGATTTAGAAGCCAACCAGGGACAAATGTTTCACCCAGGTTACCTCCACAGATCAACTTTTCTGCCCATCTAAATCAAGTATTACTGGGTTTGTGCTCTTCTTGGGTAGTTACAGCACCATCAGGAGATGGAAAGCAGAAATAGGACAGGAGAGGCAGGTTTTGTAGAATCCCAGGATGGTTTGGGTGTGAAGGGACCTTAAAGCTCATCCCTGCCATGGGCAGGGACTCCTGCACTGGCCCAGACTGCCCAGCCTGGCCTTGGGCACTTCCAGGAATCCAGAGGCAGCCACAGCTTCTGTGTTCACTCATTATTTGACTTATAGGTGGTGTTCAGCATCTCCTGCTCACAGATACAAATTTTTTGTCCTACAGAGGCACAAGGGCAGTTTAGTCCTTGAGAGCACGTGGGTTTACATTTTATGTGTCAAATAAACACAGATATGATTCAGTCCCCAGGGCAGTTCTCTGAATATCCCCATCCCTCCCTCTCTGCAGGCTGTCCAGTGCCAGGCATTGCAGGGAGGGATGCTGAGCTAATTCCAGCACTTATTCCCAACTATAGTGTCTGCTCCATGGCTCTGCCACCAGGAATTAGCAGGACACCAAACTAACTAGAATTTGTGCTTCTCAAGTTGTCTCTGTTGTACTTCGAGCCTTAAGGTCTTCTTAAAAATTAGAGAAACACCATTCAGTGTGTTGGCTTTAAAATATTTCAATGACTAAAGAGAACCAGGAGGCAGCTGCAGATATTTTGTGCCATATTCATATTTCTTTGAAGCTGTAAATAAACAGCAGCTCTTTCACCTCATATGATTTCCCAAAGGAGAAAATAATAAAAAAAAAAAAGCTACCTGGTCCAAGAGTTCTGCTTCTCCCTTTCTGCTGCCACTAGAGGGAGAAGCCTATTCCTGGGATCCCATGGCTTCCAGGCTGTTTTTTGGAATAGAATGGGAATTATTTCCGTCGCAGGGAAGGACGTTTGTCCCTCTGTGATAAGCAGGGATAAGGCAAAGGGAGAGCCTCTAAAATGAAGTGGGATAAACATTTCCTCCCCCCCACTCTCAAATAAACTCCAATTACAATCCTCAAACCTTGTGAATTTAAACACTGCTGCAATTGTTCTTCTTTGTTGGAATACAAATCCTTCCACTGTGTTTACTCCCGTTGCATCCAGGGCAGAGGAGGCCAAACAGGAAGAAAGGAGAATACTGCGTTCCTATCAATATAGGAACAAAGGATGTTTTCTAGTGGCTTGAACTAATTCTGATTGAAGAACCATAAAATTTTCAATTAGCTGTAAGGAACAGTGGAAATTCATTGTGGGCAGGAAGAGATCCTAAAGTAGCATTTGAATAAATTAAAAATCCTACAATTCTGGATTTGCACTTCTTTGTCTTGTTCTAATTCAGCTTAAAGAATCTTACTAATGAATATTTCTTGTGTCATATTTTAAACATTTGAAGTAATAATGATTGCTTTGGATAAGTGTTTATAGCAGTGGCATGGTCATTTCACTGCCATGGAAGATATTGCAAAACAGCCTCAAATGTGGGTGCAAAAAGCAGGAGCACCTTCCCTAAACATGAAATGTCTCAAACATGTAGAGCAACCCCCAAAATGTGCTTTCAAACACAGGCTGCTGGTGGCCAACACCAGTTCTGGCTTAGTGACACAGAACCTGATGAACATGACAGACTTAGAGGGTAAAAAAGTCATTTTTCCAGACAATGAGGCACTTTGCAGGCTCAGGGCTCAGCCACATCACTTCTGGGATACTCACTGTCCTTGTTCTCTCCAAGAAAGAGCAGCAACACTGGTCCTTAAGGCCATCAAGGATGAAACATTGCCAATCTTAGACTTAAACTGAAGGTGCAAACATCACCCTATTCCTAGGATAATCCCATGGGATTCCTTCCTGTCCTTTAAGGGGTCTGAAAAGTGGCTAAACTCACCTAAATATGAAAACCTTCTCATGGTTCAGCTGTCCCAATCTCCTGCTGCAGTGTATCCCTCCTACAACCCATATTTTATTCCAAATATATAAAAGCATCCTGCCTGTGGTTTTGACTGGAAGAACACCAGTCCCCACCTGCTCTTTTGTCACTGTCCTACAGCCTGGACACAATTATCTCAGATACCAATCCTCACCAACACACTCAGCCCAAATCCTGCCTCTTCTCATCATGCACTAAGCAGGAAAATGAGTTATTCCAAATATAATTCCAATTCTCTGACAATTAATAACAATTTTTTTAGAAAACATTATGAGTAAAGCTACAGAAGGCTCGCAGGCTCAGTGCAGGGGCTCTCACTGAGGTTTGGAGAGAAGCGCATCCTCTCTCATCAGCTGAAAACCTGGGGAGCCAAAGCATCAACTACAACAAGCTTTTCTTTTCCTGGTGCTTTACTTGATGTTTTTTCAGACCAGCTGCAGTACTTCCCTCACTGAATGGGAGGTCACTTCAGCACTGTTTCTGTAAAAGAGGCTGGAATCTCAAATTGGTGTTAAAAGTTCAAACTCATGACCCATCACATTTACAGTATTTTGTTGTCATTGTTGTGAGAGTGACAGGGTTTGGGATTTAAAAGCTGCAGCTATATTTGTATGATCCAAGTGATTTTCTTCTCCTGTGATGATTTCATAGCAGAAAGCTTAAGACAACATTCCAGATTTTCCACCCTTTGCTGTGCATGTGTCTATGTACACGCACACATATATAGAAAATAGAAAACATTCCCCTGTAAGTTTTCCTTTCTGAAAGGATTTTCACCAGCCTTGCAGAGTAACAGCAGATGCAATATGTGTGTCACTCAAACATTTCCCTTAACTGCAAAGTTTGTGTCAAAATCTGTTCTGAAACAACTCCACAACGTGCACTTCACATAACCCTGAGCTGCAGGTTAGGCTCCACTTTAAGTATGAAATATTAAGTGAGCTCATAATAGCTAAATCACTCCATTGTCATTCCAGCACTACCCCAGGTTGGCAGAGCTCACGCTCCATGATGTCACCATTTATACCTTGCTGCAGTTGCCAGCAGAGCCCAGTTTGCATAAATTAGCTTTGATCGATGAAAAGTGTTAACATCTTTTATTTTTACCTTGGAGCACACTTGGAATGATCCTTTTTAGTGTTTTAAAAATGCATATATGGGTGGCTTAAGCGCCAGGTTGGAATAGATGGCAGCTACAGGAGAATGATCAGGGCACTGGAAGTTGGAGAGACTGGGGGACAAACACCCCTGGCCACCAGCAACACCTTGATAACATCCAAAAACCCACCTTCCAATTTGCAGGTTGGAAAGACTTTTGAAGCCAGGCCTGAAATAGCAAGGACAGCTGTAGGATGGATTTTACCATCCCTCCACACATTAAACCCCATCCCACTTTGCATCAACTCCCACTGAAATAAATAACTCAAGAACCACGCAACATAAATAACAGCAGAATGGTTTGGGGGGGGAAATCATCTCTCCATCTTCTAAAAATAGCTTCCTTTTGGCTACACTGCTCCTTTATGTCTTTCCTTGAGAAAGCAGGGATGAACAGAATACTGATCGGGATTCACTGGCAGAGGCAGCCCCAGGAGCTGCATTAGAGGCACATTTCTCCCCCAGCCTGCTGGTTTTCAGAGGGAGAGGGTATTTTCCATCTCTTTTTTCCCAAGGTTGCCTCTGTGGCTGCCCATTCCCTGCTCCTCTGCCTCTTGTGGCTCTCAAGGTGGTCTCTGCCACAGAGGTGCCATGGGGTGGCAGAGATTCTGAGCTTCCAAATCCAGCACAGCCCCAAAACTCCCTCTAGGCTTGCATGGAACTCTCAGAAGGACCTACAGACACAAGTGGAAGTGCAGGTTTATCCACCCAGCCTCCCACAGCCCTTCCCTGGCCAGCTCTTGTCATCAATTCCTACATTCACAAATGTAGTGGTTAAACCCTGACCAGGGTTGAGCTGAGAACTCCCATCCTCGCTCTCTTCCATTTCCAAATCCTGATGGATCAAGTGAAATCTCCTTCACATCAGCAAGTTTAAACTTGGTCACACTGAGTTCACACAAACCATGGAATCATGGAATGGTTTGGGTTGGAAGGGTTCTCAAATACTGACAAATCCACCTCCTGCCATGGGCAGGGACACCTTCCACTCACCCAGGTTCCTCCAAGCCCTGTCCAACCTGGCCTTGGACACTTCCAGCCACAGCTCTTCTGGACACCTTGTGCCAGGCCTCACACCCCTAAAATAAGCTCTACTCCCCTGTTCTAAGAGCTTTGTCCCAAAGCAGAAGAGATTGCAGAGAAATTTTTCATTTTTCTATATTTTACTGTGTACCTGATTCCAAAAGTAGGAGAAATCCCCTCCCTCCTTGGGCTGAAGCCACAGAGACCCAGGATGCTGTTGGGGCTTCCCCCAGAGGCTGTGAACAGGTAGAAGATTTGTTTTCCATCCAACTCCTCAAACTCCTCCGGGGGAACAGCTCAGGCACCCAAAATTCCTGATTTTCCCACATTGCCACGTTTTTGAAATGCCCTGAAACACATTGAAACGAAGGGAAAATACCTGTGCTGGTGGTGTCTGAGCTTCACAGGCTGAGGGGAGCGACGGGAGCCAAACTCACTCAGCCAAATAAATGGAGGAGAGGTCAAATCAAAGACAGTCCCCATGCAAGGTTTATTTCGGGACCCCTTCTCCAGCACTACGAGGGGAGCCCCAGCCCTTTCAGAAACAAGCTGTTCCTGCTATTGCTGGCTTGGGACAAAAAGCACACTGCTGCTAACCTCTTACATAAAGTGAGCAGGCAAACAGCTGAATTGCTGACCCCGCGTGGCCTTTTCCCCAGGATTTGTGGGTTTGCACAAAGAAGCCAACATTTTACATGCAGCCCTTGATGGAGTTTGGAATTGTGCAGAAACCCTGTTTGGAGCCACACTCTTAACCCAATTGTTTGTGTACAATGTTCCTCCACTCTGATGCCAAACACTGGAGGTCTCTGGGTTATTTTTTCTATTTTTATTTTATTTTTTTTTAAAGCTGCCTGGTCATACACAACTTTGAGTGCCTGGATATACCTCCACTGCCATAAAATACAAGTCTGCTGTCAGGCATGATTTTTTTCCTAGAATCTATCCTTTCTTTAAGCTGAGCACTCAGAGCCTGCTAGAGATGAGCTCCAAAATTATTAAACATTTTTGGCTCTGAGTTTTCTGTGCAGGCAGAGATATATATCAGGTTTATTTTATGAGTGGGAGATACTTAGCAAGAGCAGTTGACTCAGTCTGCGTTTTGAGTAAACAATTCTCTTCATCTTTACATGCAAATTGATTAAGATTTTTGGAAGCTTTTGTCAATTGCTAACAGATACGAAACATTCACGAGGAAGTGCCACTTCCCTTTGAGTGGGGGAAAAAACCTCAGGCACGAGGTGCCAGCAGCTCCTTTCATTAAGCCAGAGGCTGCACTGGCTTTCCCTGCCCAGCAAATCCCAGCGCCTCCAGCACTGCCCCCATTAGATCCATGAAAACCACTCGAAAGCCTGGGCTGCAGCAGGGGAGTTCAAGGACCACACACTCCCCGTTCCCTGGATGTTTAATTCCAAGTAATCAAGCCTCACACCTCGGAGGATGAGAAAGTGCAAGTGAACCCAGAGCCCAACTGGTGGATTACACAAGGGGAGGATGAGGCACCACAATGCCTGAATTCAACAGCAACAAAACAGCATTGAGGCATCACAGCACAAAAATCCCCATTGTACATTTGATTTTCAGCCATCCCAGCTCCGAGCTGCTCGAAACTACAGGAGACACCATTCCCTCCTCCCCAGCTATCCCAAATCCAACCCTGGCGTTTTTGTTTTAATTCAAAGACACATTAATTGTTGTGAAGGCACAACACATTACCTGGAATAACACTTCAAATGCAAATTAAGGGCTGTGTAAAATTATTGTAGTGCAAGAGTACCGTGGTTTATTAACAGCAGATTTGCAAGGTTAATTTTCAATTATGTATTTCTTATTAGTTTTCTAGCTGTCTTGCTATTATTAAATTTAAAGAGGAAGATACTTTCAATGTGTCCAGCTTCTGTGGCGTTATTACCGATAATTATTCCTATTTTCCAATTTGTGTTACACTCATGTCTTGCAAAATTTGTAATTAATGAGCAAATAATTATAGCAGCAGTTACTAGCGCTGCTTTAGTTAAAGCTGTGTCAGCTTTTGTATTAGGATCCCCATTTTTCAAGGGTTTATAACTCAAGCATAAAAATTCACTCTGGGCAGAACCTTGTCATAAGAGCTGTCTGCTGAGCGTGATTTTTTGTTTTTAAGTATTTCTAAGCAGTATTATTTTGTTCTTATGTCTTAAAGTTATAGACATTTAATACAGCTTCAAACTTCCAAGGGCATTAAGTTTACAGCACTCTGTTTTCCTATGCTCCAGCATCTTGGAAGACATTTTATTTTAAGGTGAAGGCATTCACTTTTACAAATACGAAACAAGATGCCTCAGCATCTCCAAAGCCAGATTTTTAGTGCCTGGTGGTCATTAGCTTTAGAAAACAGACACAGAAGAGAGCTTGACATTCAGGGATGTTTGTGCTGATCCCACATAAAGCATTCAGGCACTGCCTCAATTAAGGCACACGAGTGCCCCTTAGGAGTCAGGGCTGGCCAGGCTCTCTGGGATGCCCAAACCATCACTGCCCAAGCCAGCAGAACAAAGCTCTGCTTTTGATGGGAGTTTTGGGCTGTCCCCATTCACTGCCACCACTCTCCGCATGCCTGGGAGCACCACAGGGATCTCTCCTTCAGGGTGCTGAGGGCCCACGGGGCTTAAACAGCTCAGCACCTTCTCAACCAGGTGCTCAGAACCTCACAGGGGCCTGGCTGGTGCCAGTTTAAAATTTAGCACAAAACCAGTGCTTCTCATTTTCGTGTGGAAGAGGAAACCCAAAGGGAAAAGCATCAAAACTCAAACCCACGAGTTTGCTATACACACTTGGCCACAAAATAAAATTGGGAAGTGGCAGCTCTAGAACAAACATTCTACAAAATTTAGGCTCTACAGGAGAGCCTGTCACAGCAGCTTCCTCCAAGAATTCTGTGTGGTTGCTCATCCAGAAACCCTGGATATGTCCCTTCCTCACTCCTGCTCTTCTGCACCCTTGCTCCTGCAAAGGGCCTTGGAGCAGCCACCCAGCTCCTGGAGAGCCTCCCTTGGAAATCTGGAATCATTAGGGTTGGAAAAGACCTCTAAAATCATCAAATTGCTCTGGGAGTGTTTGACCTAAATACCAAGCTTAATACTGACCCTGTTTGACCCTAATACTGAGCTTAATTAAAGCGAGAGCACCATAATTCAGCAAACAAGCCAGCCGTGCTTGTGAAAACCAGCTTTAGTGCATTTTACTCAAGCTTTGAAGAGCAGGGTGGATTTAGATATTTCCAGCAGCAAACAAACAGCAAATTATCCCAGTTTTACTGGGAGACACAGTCAGAGATGAGATAAAAGCAGAGAATGATGAGACCCACCTGCACCAGCCACAGCAAGCCATGGAATGCAAGGTTTGTCCTCTTGAGAATCCAGGTAAGTTATTCCTTAAGCCTCTTCATCAGGAAGGGAGGCTGAGCTTTCTCTGCACCTTTTATTTACCCTTCTATGACTACCATCAGCTAAGGTTTTTCCCACCCTCATTTGGGATAATTATCTCCTCATGTTTGAGTTAATTGCTGAGGAGGGAGACCCAGTTTTTATTCTGCAGGTTAATCCAGATCTGTGGCATTTGGAGCCGTTTATTGGCTAAGGATTCTAATGACTGAGGGGTCCCAATATCCCTCCTCCCTGGTGCCATCCTCACAGCCAAACCATATTTTATAAACCTGTACATCACTGGTAACTCCCCCAAACATTTGCAAACCCTCCTGTGTTACAAGAATTCTGATATCTTTATTTGCATATATGAAGAGCCTGGTCCAAATATGGCTGATAAATATATTGTATAAATAATAAAATAAACATAATAAATCCCTGCCATCTAAACCAACTGTTCCTCCTCATTTTAGGGACCTGTTTATCTTGCAATTAAATATTTTCCCTAACCAACCTATGTCATGAGTCTCCCCCAATTCAGATTAGACTGTAAAATCAGAGGAATCTCTATGTGCTGATATTCCCTGGTTTCTGATGGTCTCCCATTTTGGCTGTAACCATGGTGCTGCTGGATTTATCATGGCTGCATGGCACAATGTGTATCTCATTATTCTCTCCTGGCAGCTTTGTATGTCTTTTATTTAGCTATAAAAATAATTTACATTTTTCTAGCATCTGAATTGAAGATAGACTAGAACTATGACATCGAGGACTGGAGGTTTTATGCAAATTTATTTACAAATATAAATCACATTTAGAATGCAAAATTACACAAATGTCTTCTACAGATCACCCATCTCTTAAAGAAATTATTTCTTTACTTTATTAAGGATAATGCCTGAACACCTTGTCCATATATTTGCAATGGGAATGGAAACTTGGTGAAAAAACCCCGAGTGAAATTTGGGAGCTCAATGGCATCAGTTATGTGACAAGGAATCTTTCTTTATATCAGTCACTTGACATCACTCCATGTCCCCAGCCCATGTCACACCAGATGGAATTCCAGCTCTGCTGAAGCCACCAGCAGATTCCTGGCTGGATTTACCCGGCCCAGGATGCTCCAATGTGCCAAGGGACATCCAGGAGGAGCAGTGACACCTCGAGCCCACATCCCAGTGCTCCTGTGCCCACATCACACCCCCAGCACCTGAGCCAGAACCTGTGTAGCTCAAACATTCCAGAATCACATCCCAGGGAAAACCCAGCTCCTTCCTTCTAATTCCAATACTGCCAAGGATCACAAATCCAGGTGTTGTCCCTGTCTTTTGGGATTTCAGAATGGAACACTGCACTTTTGAAAGTGGGACACAAGTGATAAGGATTTTCAGACTATAGAGCCCCTCTGAACAAATAATGCGACAGTAGTTCCTTGGATTTCAAACTAATCATGGATTTTGGATACAATCAGGGCTTCATCAAATTTCTTTTACAAATTTGGATACCTTTTCTCTGCTCTAATCTCAGGTTTTCCCTTTTTCTCTCTTTTGGGGCCTGGTTGTTTTCTTATTTTCTCCTCTAACACAAAATCTCTGCCCTGGGGAAAAAAAATCAGCGGTTGTTTTCTTGACTTGCCAGCAAAATAATCCATGAAGTCTCAGTTTTGAAGAACAGTTTTAGCATAACATTCCTTCTACTTGATGGAAGTGACATCCAAACCATCTCAGAAATCTCCATGCTGCCCATCCTTCTGCCACAAGGAATTCTCCACTGAGCAGTCCTATTCCCCTTGCACTTTATCCCCTCAGAAAGGGGAGAACTGTTTCCTAAGAAAAAGAAAAAAGGCATTAAAATATGAACTGCCAATGTCCTGCTCTTTCCCTAGCTCTGCTTCTACACTGAGATTAAATACAACTCTAGGGTCAAAACTAACTTAGAAAATGGCTTTTCCCTAAGTCAGAGCAGCTCCACGGGATGTTTGCTACCCTGAGCCTCTGTAATTCACAGGACAGGATCACAAAACACTCCAAGATCATCCATTCCAACCTTTCACCCAATTCCACCATGTCCACTAAACCAAATCACCCACATTTCTGAGCCTCATCTCACTGTTCTACCTATAAAAGCATCCAGCTGTGTTTTCTTGTCATTTGGGTTTGTTTAATTCCACCTTTTGAAAAACTGCAAAGGGGAGAAACTCCAGGATTACAATCGAAAAACTCATAAAATGTTCCTCTGAAATTTACCGTGTTAGGAAGTTCTGTCAATGTTTTTAACCATGCCACAAAATGCCTTAAAAGACACATAAGTTTTGGTTCAGTGTCATGAAAACTTTAAACTTGAATAAAGTGGATATTCTGGTGGACCAACACTGAGGATACATTTCCAATTTTATGTGTTTAGGGTGACAGGAGGAAAATACCTTTTCTAGCCAATTATTCCTTCATCAGCATACTCAGAATTTACCAAGGTGGGCAGAATAAAGTCCTGTTCCTCAAATTCACATTAATCTGGATATTTGGAAGACAGCAACATCTACTCTGAAGAGCAGGAGAGGGATGGCTGTGGATGCTGAGCTTTGCATCCTGGCTGGCACTGGACCAAACACACCCAGCAGGGCATCAGAACACTGGCGAGGAGATGAAGAAATCAAAAAGGAAAAAAGGAAGGTGTAAGAATGAGAAAAGTTGTAACTAAGGAGAGCCGAGTTAACTGGAGACTGGTTTAACAAATGTAGAATAGTTTTATACCTCAGGAGGGAATTGTGCTGGTACAACCTCAGGAGCAGCTGATGTGCTCCAGTCCCACCTCAGACAATTGGATTTAAGCACGAGTTTGAGGACAAAGCTGAGCTGGGATAGTTTGTGAGATCACTATAAAAGTACAACCTTCCATTCTCCCAAACCATATGGGTTTGACTTCCCATATGGAGTGACAAAATAAAAATGTTCTCTATAAATAGCTCTCAAAAATGCACTGGCTGAAGGCTGCTTCCTGTGCCACAGTTTGATTAGCCTTGTGTTTTATTCCTTCAGCAGCAATTTCCATTTATCTCTGATTTGGAGCTCGAAAAGCTGCTTTTATAGTTGTAAGCAGAGGAGGAAAAGGCATCCGGGAAACAAATCTCGAGAGAGCTCTTCTGGCTTTACAGGAGCTGCAGGGACGAGGAAAACGATTTTAGAGCAGCACAAAACAAAGTGATGCAGGGAGAGGATCTCTCCTCGCACTCAAGTTCCCAGTCAGCGCCGAGCGGGGCATTGCATGTTCCATGCAGCTCTGGAGGAGCCTAAAGGAGCCAAAAAGGAGAGAGCAGAAATCCCCGGTGCAGAGGGAGCGGGGCCAGCGCCGCTCCCCGCCCGCCCGGGGCCGGCCCCGACGGCTCCAGCGCAGCCCCGGAGCCGCTCCCGCCGTGCGCGATGGATGGCGGGGAACACAAACATCCCCAGCCGGGCTCTGCTGGCAGGTGCCTTCTCAAAAATCACAGATTTACAGGGTTCAAAGTGTCCGGCACCCTTTGCTTGGGTAAGATAAGGGGCAACAAATAGCAGCCACAGTGGCGAGGAGTTTAACCCGATTACTCCCGTCAGCAAAACTAATTTTACAAAGCACATTTCTGCCAGGAAGAACACTTTCCTTTCCTCCAATTCCTTTTTACATTGCTAATAAGTCTCTTAGCAGTCGATTAGAAGTGCCTCTTCAGCCAGGAGCAGGCGGATCGCCCTGAGCGCAGCCAGCGGTCCCTGCTCCGGAAAAATCCTGATTGGAGCCGGGGGGAATTTCGCCTGAGGAGCTCCCCTGCAGGTGTTCGGCTGTGCCTTGTGCCACGGCAGAAACTGCTGCTGGTTATTGCACCCTGGCAGCTCGCAGGAATTGGGGCTGCTCTGACCCTTTTCCTTCCCTGGCACCCAGAAATCAGGGGGCGTTTTTAGGGAGAGGAGAGGGGAAGAGGATCCACCTGCCTGATAAAATGGATAAGGCTCACAGACCTTAAAAATGATGCAAAATCTATCTGAAACATCCCAAATCCAGTCACCTGCTGAGCCAGGTAAACCCTTTAAGGCAAAGCAAGTTCAGGAGAATCTAATTTCAGTAAGAAAATGATGGATGAGGGACAAGGACGACCAAGGACAGCCCTCTCCGGGTGGGTGCCGCTTTCCCCAGCTCCACAGATGGGGAACATTTCCCGAGGAGATGCTGAAAAGCCCCTGGCTGTGCTCTCTGGAAGTGAACAGCAGCGGGAGCTGCACCAAGGCAGGAAGATGAGCAGTGGATATAGGAGACAGAGAGTTTAAACTTTTTGACTCATCCCCAAAACAATCTAAAAAAAATTTGGTCTCTTTGTGGATAAATACAATTTTATGAACTCTGCTGAAGGCAGTGAGATGCCCCAGGCTGCCCTTGGCACCTCACCTGCACCTGGAAAATTATTGCAGTGTCTTAATTCATCCAGAGAAACACCCAATTATGCAAAGAAAATATTTAGATGATGGGGAAGAGGATGAGCTTCCAGCTTTGGATATTCTGGGCAACTCTGTGATCCATGTGTAGGCACCTCACTGAAGAATAGGGGTTGCAGGTATCCATGTCCACCCCAAACACTATAGGAAATCATCTGACATCTAAATCAAGTGCACAGAAAAGAGGCTAAATTCATTAAGTCAAGTTATTCCACTTTAATTCTCACTTTTTGGTTTTTGTTCCAAAGACTTTGTGGCAATTCATGTCATATAGCCAAGTAAATATTTACTTGTGCTGTGTGGAAGATGATGTCAGGCAGTGATGAGAGCAAAATAGTGACTTTGTAAAATTGTTTGTGCCTCTGATGGGATTGACTCATTTTGTGAGATTATAGAAAATGCATTCCATGATTATATACACCCCTAGAGGCCCTGTGGAGGTGAGATTCTGCATCTCACAGTGTCATTTAACCAGGAAAAATGGACTAAGTAAATAAAAATTCTGCAGGATGTGACTTCATCGTGCACTGTTGACACCTGCTTCTATGACTTAAAGGATGTTACTAAGAATATCAGGGTTGTTAATGTAAATGATGAAGAAATCAGAGGTCAATCATATAATAATAAATATTAGCATAGGTTTCCCAAGGCCAGAAGTGCCTGCAATGGTAATTGGAATTATAATTTTACTCTTGAATTATGTGATACTGAAAACACTTTGTTCTCTGTTGCTTTCCTGGAACTGCTCCATTAAAGCCAAGGAGACAAACCCTCTAATTTTATTTAATCCAAGAATGAATGTCCCCTTTTTGTGAGGATGCTTTTTCCTTCATGTAGGCATCCCCCTTGCCCTGTACATGAAGTTGTTGTGTTAGAGGGGTGTCCCTCGTGTTCCTGCTGCTGATCTGAGGATGCAGCACCCCAACTCTGCCATCCCTGTTGGATATTCAGGATAAGGTGGGAAAAGAGGAAAACTCCTCCAAACAGTGCTGCAGGCTCAAAGGAAACATCAAATCCTTCCTCAACCACAAGCCACTTCCCTATGGAACACCAGGATAAAATGCTCTCAAAGGGCATTAATGCAACAGCCAATATATTAGATTTGATGAAAGACTGGTCCCAACAATATGGTTTAAATTGATAGAATACCTGAAGCTCATGGCACTATTTACAGCATCTCTGAATTACTCTGGACACACAGAAAACACTAAAAAAAAATGTGGCTGCAGCTTTAGAATAATTCATTTTGGAGTTATCCGGCAACTCTTTGTGCAGCAAAAAATCAGCCCAGCAGCCGGGCTAGTGCTGGGGGGAAATTCCAGAGGGTGAGGGGCTGGCAGTGCCTTTAAAGCACGGAGTGTCATCCTTGCCCACCTCCAGACACCCCTCCCTGCACTGCAGGCTGCTGTCCCAGAGCAGTCTGAGAGTCAGAAGCAGCTGCATGAAGATATTTCAGTAATAGGAGCTGCTGGGTGCTGCCTGTCTTACCTGGGGATTCCTGCCAGCACCGCAGACGGCTTTAGAGATGCTGCTAAATCGTATTTTTTGCAGGGCAAACCCCCCCACAAACTAATCATCTAAAGCTGCCTGAATATTTTTGGGCTGTTTTCCTCTCATGCCTGTAGCTCCTTGCTGACGGGCAGCTCACAGAAGTCGTGTTGGAGCTGGTGTCTAACTCTGGAACACTCCGCGTGAAGAAATCGGGATTCGCCACGAGTGTTCCAAGGCAGTTACACAAAAGTCTAAAATTAGGTCATAAATTATATAATCTTGCAAGGAAACAACAAATTTAATGACTATGCCAAACCAGAGATAAAAGCTGAGGAAGGAAATAGCATCTTGCTCATTAATTATTAAGGATCAGATCCTTCAAACATTTTCCAGTGATGAACTCTGTGGGAGCTTGGCATCTGTATTTGTGTGTGTTCTATAGAATGTGCTTATACATCATATACAAGTGCTGGGTGTGATTTATGGAGCACACACACATAGTAAGTATATTTATAATGCATAAATACATTCCATCAAGAGCAGAGAAGGTGATTAGTGAGAGTTTCCTAAGAGGTTTAATCAGATATTTTGATGGCTTATTTCCAGTGCTGCTCCGAAAGCATTTTTCATTACAGGGCACTGGCAGGGAGCAGGTAGAGGCATCTCCTTTTCCCACTTACAACAGCAGCAGCTTTCACATCACATCCTCAGTGGGACCGAAGAACCCTGTAAAGGAAGAAAGATTACCAAGATGTGACAATGGATTTGAAAATTCCCTGCAACCCTTGAATCCCTCCCCTAATGCTGCTGTGCCCCAGCCTTTCTTCTCACCTTACACGAGGCAAATCCGGTTTGATCTGTCTGAAACAATGCAGGGGCGAGGTCTTGTGCACATTCCCTTAAAAGGTGGAAGCGATTTCCTGGGGCCCGATGGCTGTGCTGATGTCCTGAGGATGTTAATGAGAGGGAATGGGAATCTCTGATGGAAAAAGGCAGATAGCACCCCCGTCCTTGCTGTCGTCAAAGCCTCTCTGATAACCATGTCCTTTTCTTCAAAGATTCAAGTCATTTGTGGATTGACTACATAATCCTCGTGCTGGAGCCTGGGAAAACTGCTGTTGATGCCCTTGGCAAATTCTTAGCCTAAAAAAGCATGAAAAAGAGGACCAAGTAATTTCAATTCCATAAAATACATTAAATGCAGCACACAGGTATGTAAATGGGAAACTCCATAACTGTAATTTGCCCATTTAGAGCCTGATCTAAAGGCTATAAAAGTTAATTTGAAATCTTTTCATTGATTTTAATGGCCTTTAGATCAGGCCCGTATTATTCACTGCATATCATGTTTGTTTCAGCACAATAGTGTATTTATGTAAAATGTGAGTTATGTGGATTATAACACGTGCAGATGCACTGCTTATAGTGCAAGGGCAAAGCTTGTGAAATTTACTGGCTTTAGCAACACTCATAAAATATCAAAACCAAAATAAAGTCCCAAATAATGATTCGACTTTTTGAGAAGTGAGATAAAAAAAATGAGGAGGCCTTATTTCATTATATACTAATACAACCTAAATGTATTTTAAGGATCATGAAATCCAAATGGAAATTTGCACAATTCCTCATTTCCGACTGCAGTGATTCAACAAAAAAAACTACATGTAAATGATTCAAAACCTCTCAAAGAAACAGCACTTTTTATTTTTTCTTATTTGGGGGGGAAGAAAAAAAAAGAGGGTTTCAACCCAAGCTCAGCAAGGGATAACAGCATTATAGGCACTGCATGGAGAATTTAGCCACTCATAATTCCAAATCCTTCTCAAATGCTTTATTGCTATAAGGTGGCTCATAGCAGCCTCTACACAACAGGACTCCCATAGCATTAACCATGAGAGATAGGCTTCCAGAAAGAAACTATAGCAAAGTAATTGTAAATCTCTAATGATGCATAAAACCGAGCTGAATTGGTCCTGAATTCTCAGCATAAAAGAAATGAACCATCAGAAGAACCAATTCTGGTGGCAGTATAACACACCCCAGTGTGGAAACTGTTTATGGTGTTTGCTGCAGTGGAAATATTCCCACTAATATGCGAGGGATAGGAATTCATTAAAAAGGCCTGAATGCTGCAGCTTCTTGGGATACCACGTGTGACACTGAAAACAAATCGTTAGCCAAAAAGAAAACCTCGTCTGTAGCAGAGCAGGTCATTGGCTCAGCCTGAGCCAGCTTCTTGTACAATAAATTCTGTGGGATCTGCGGGGTTTTGAACCCGCCTTGCAAGACCTCCAGAGTGGTTCTGTGCATCTTGGGGGGCTTGGCAGCACCAGGCTGGGCTTTGTTGGAACTGTGCCCACCAAGATGCCCCTGGGCTGCTTGGACAGACCAGACTGAAGCCTCATCCCCCTCCAAAAAGTCCTGTGCCCAACAGGACACCTGGGCTGGGAGCTCCAGTGGTGGCCTTCAAGGGGGCATGGCCATAGGCAGCTCAGAGAGCTGTCTGTGCTAACACCCAAACACTCTGTTCTCCTTAGAAAGTTGAGCCAACTCCCACCAGATGAGCACACAATAAAATATTTTAAACCATAATTAACGATTATTTAATGAATTAACAGTGCAATCCACAAGCTCTACCAACGTATCCCGTTCATTCCAGTCACCTCAGTGCACAAACCTGGACCCTCACCCACTTTGTCCACTTTGCTCCAGGGACAGATCAGATGGATTATCTGGGAGACCAGTGATGCAGGAACGAGGGGCTGCACACATTTCCCCACTCAGCCCCACCCAGGAGCTCCAGGCTGGCCATAAACACCATTTTTCTGAGGCGAGGAACCGTCGTGCTTTTGCGTCCAGTAGATCTCTGGCTTTTTTTGTGGCGCTGCCAAGAGGTGTGGGATCATGGGATGACGCTTTTCTGGCACCAGGGCATCTGTCCACTGAGAAGTAGATTGACAGTAGGGCTGGAATGGTTGGGTTTGTTTGTTTTCTCATTTCACAACTCAGAAGAGCCAGACATCTGAGAGCTCGGATGCTTCATTGCACGGTGTCAAAACCGGCGGAGGCACAGATTTGAAATCTGCATACGTGGACAAAAAGAGGGCGTATTTGAAATTAATTACAATTTCTAGGCACTACCCAGAGAACAATATTTATCCATAATAAGCATGCACCAAGGAATGGCACATTTACTGCACGGTTTTTAGTGAAGCTGCAGTTTTCCACACTTGCATGTAGGACTTCAAGGCTTAACCAGGACTTTTCATTTTATAAAAGCATTTTAAAGAATTCTCTTATAAAAAAAAACATTAAATACCACCGATCTAAAGTCAAGCTAAAATGAAATAAAATGTGAGTGACCCACTGGGACTTCCTATGCTTGTAGTTGCATTTATCAGCATCACATACAACACATCAGTTATAAAACATCCCATGACTCTGTATAGGTGTTAGCTATAATCCTCATGGAAATTCTGGGGAGAAAAGGTAAGCAATTTTAAAAGGAAAAAATATAAAGTAAAATAATAATAATAAAAACATTGATCTCACTCTGTTTCAACTGTAGATAAAGAAATAGGTGAAGAAATGAAATTTTCCTAATAAATATCCTCCTAGTACATGAATATAACAATAAAGGAATGGGAAAAGTGAGAAAAGAGGGGTGACCTACAGCAGGTTTAAATGAAAAATTAATTAATTCATGCTGCTACAAAACCCCTTCTCATTGGTGAGGTGCTGGCACTGTACCCATCCTTTTATTTACCTCTGATTTAGAGATCTTACCCTCTGAGCAATATATGGGCACCCATTTAGGAAATAAAAATCCAAACTAGTCGACCCATTTCCCTGAGGATCCCACAGCAGGAAGTGCTGTCCAAGATGCTCCAGCTGACACCTCTCTATTCCAAGGTACCTCCATTTTCCCCAATCAAATCAGAACAACGCTAATTAAAGGTAAACAAGAAGCTAAAGTGAGATGAATGGTTTATAGGTGCTTCATGCTTCCCTACATTGATTAATAGATAAAGAATTCATCCCTCCACCAAATTAGTTGACAAACCCTGCTGTAATTACTCCCTGTACACGATGATCTGTAGGCACAGGGAACTCCAGCAGGGACTGAGCTCCAGCTCCCTCCAAAGATATTCTGTGCTGGTTGGCTGCACCCACCAGGTATTTACATTCCACAAATCTTGTTTTTGTAGTCCAAGTTTCTCAATATGGTTTTCATTTGAAATTAAAGCACAGGTGGTCACTCTTTCATGGAATGCCATTACTTGTGAGTCAGGTTTGCAGCATGGGCAGTTACCCTGGACTCAGCTATTTCTTGGCTTTGGGAGTTTAATTTTCTCTTTTGTTTTCCCTGTTGCTGTCTTGCGTGTTACTCTGCTCTGTGAGCAGCAAACACAATTTCCTTTCACCTATGGATGAAATTTTGTGAAAGCAGTGCATTTGCCACCTCAAAATCAACCCCAGAGCTGAACCAGGAGATGCCTGACCACTCCTAAAGCAGAGCACTACAAGAGAAAAACACTGCACCAAATATTGCCTGGCCACCATGGACCAGTCTGGAGGCATCCAGAGATGGGCTCCAACTTTTGGAGAACACCTCGACTGAGTTATTTTTAAGCAGTTTTCTATCAGAAAAATTAGTGGTTATTAGGGTAGGAACCAGCAGCTGGGAAGGGAAGGGATGGATATAGGGCTAAGTCTTGTTCATTGATTACTTTCCAGTTCAAGTTTTGCAAGGGGATCCAGCCCTTGACACAGAGATCCTTGTGCTGGAAAAATGGGAATCAATAAATCTATTTGGAAAAACATAATTTCATTTTCCTTCTTAACCAGAAATTGAGATACACACATTTCTCCCTCCCTGCTTTTCCCTGACTTAAATATATCCTGTGTTATGTAAGTAATTGTTTTGAACCCACTCTAGGACACAGCCAGAGACATGACTCCAATAACACATTATCAGTAAAACAAAGCAAAACAGTTTCATGTCCCTGCTGGGTTTGTATATCCACTCTTAAATGAGCAGATTGTCTCATTATTCACCCTGATCTGGTCATTGTATGCTCAGTCACAGCTGTCACAACAGGTGCCCGAGTGGCCTCCCCCTCTGTGGCACTGCCTTTGCTCTCTGGAGTTTGTTGCCACATTCCTCTGGTGGCTTTGCTCTTCCCTCTCTGGCTCTTTCCAGGCTCACCTTCACCATTCCTTCTGAAACCATCCAGGGTTGGCTAACTCAGGGTGTGACAAACCTGAATTACCTGAAGCCATCAGTTCTTCACCAGCTGGTGTTCCTCATCTCACCACACAAAACCGATTTATCCATCAACCTCAGCCATGGTTCTCTTGCCTGGACCCATCTCTCTCAATATCCCCAGTGACCATTTCTCCCCATGGAATTAGAAATTCCAGGACTAGGCAGGGCTGGAGGCTGATTCCTCCACTAGACCAGATCATGCCAAGCGACAGCAGGAGTCTCCTGTGAGTTGAGAATTTCTGTGGGCTCTTGTCCAACATTATATTTAACAAGAAAATCCTTTGAAAACAGCTTTTATGCCCCAAGAGATCATCTCTTCCCTTTTATTTCTCTTTAACGTCCTTCGGTGGTGGTTTGGGGTTCCCAGGGTTGAGTGCAGAGCTGCTCCCCTCCTGTTCCTCTGCTCTCACTGCAGATTTATACATCACATTTTCCCACTGAGCTTAGCACTCACTGGGGATCTTTTACTGCCGAAAATCCAGCGAGTTCTTCAATTATCAGCACTGTGCCACTGTGCGCTAACAAACTTTATCTAATACAGCAGCATATCAAACATTTTTAGCTCTGTAACAAATGTTTTCTTAGCTGGAAGCAAATCTCCTCTGATATTAAAGTACCTCCAAATAAAGAGGCAATTTTACAAGATTTTTTTTTTCTTATTGTCTTTAAGGAATATATTGCAGATTGAGGGCAAAATACACACAATTCACGCTCTTTTTATGTTTTTTAGGCATCAAAATTTAGGGCCTTATTCTGGAAATGCTGCAATCCATCAGTCCTACTGAATTCCAAAGGCTGGTGAGGGAGAACCTAGACTGAAAGTCAGGAATGTAACCAGTGTCAATCCCCTGAAGCACTGAAAAGATTTCTATAATTTTCCTTCAATAAAATTACAAAGGAGCAAAGCAAATATCCAGCTTTTGATTTACAGAATAAATAAATTCAGTGCACTACTACTACCATTTGTTTCCTTTCTAAAAATCCAGAGTTTGGGGCTATAACAGGCATTTCTATCTCAAGTTTCATCCATTTGGGATTGAAATCTTCTTTTCCCCTTAATTTACCCTTCCAGTCCTGCCTTCCCTGTCCTGCAGCACAGGATATCCCTACAGAAACACAACTCCTCACAGCTGAGAACAAAGTTTTACCAAAATCTTCAATGCATTGCCACCATTTTTAATGAAATTTCTTGCCTGAAAACCAAAAGTAGAGGCAGTGTCGTGTTCATCCAGATTTCTCTTGGTCACCTCCATTTTAAATAATTCATCCTCTCTGTTGTTACATTTTACAGCTCTTTGGGAATGTTAATTAGCACAGGGAGCTAAACTGACTTAAATTCTTGCCTTAAAACTGAGTAGGGAATTAATTTCTCTCTTTTCCTTCTTTTCCCATGTTACTTATAAAGTAAAATAATAATTTCTGGTGTTGGTGGCTTGACCTTCTCCAGGATGGGGAGTGCCCCATGCTGGCACCTGCTGAACTAAATGGGAGCAGCAGTACCTGAATGCAGGTACGGATTGATGGTCAAGAAAACATAAATCTGAAAAAAATTTAAACAAATTTAGAGGGACGAACAAATCTAAGGGGTGGTTTGGTGGGGAACAAACCAGAACAGAAAGTTGGTATCCTACAAAGCAGTGCAAAGGATCTGAAGGAAAGGAGCTTGACCACTGTTTTTTTAGTTTTGGTTTGGGTTTTTTTTTCTTTATTGGTGTTTTTTCGTGCTGGTGGTGGTTTTGGGGGTGTTTTTCTTTACCTTGTTCTGATTGCTTTATTCCATGGCTAGGCTTAACATACTTTCTCCAGAAATCATTGACCAGGATAAAAGAAACCTCAATTGCTCCAGACATCCTCTCACCAAAGGGAGTGGGACACAGCTCCTCCCATGGGGCAAGAAGCAGGGGGTTTGAATACACTCTCATTTTCAGCATTTCTATCCTTACAAAACCTTTATCTTCCATATTATTAAGCTCTCCCTACTCAAAGATCCCAAAAAGGGGCTGTGTCAGCTTCCCAGCCTGGAGTTCAAGGCCTTTATGGGTGAGGAGACATTTCAGAGCATAAGAACAACACCAAATCTTTATCAAAGATTGTCAGAGAGTTGGAACTACCAGTGGCTATCAGTCAATAATTGCTGGAGTAAGTGATGGATAAGGGATAACCCTTCCCAAGCAATTCTGCCATGGGAATGAGAAAAGCAGCTGGAAGGAATTCATAACTAGAACCTCGCAGAGCTCCGAGAAATGTGATGAAAAAACAGATTATTATTTCCTGTGGATATTGATGATAAATGAACTGGATTTGGTATGTCTGGGAAATATCACCACCCTCCAAGCCACCTCAGCTCCCTGTGGCTGAAGGCAAAAACCTCTCCTGTAACTTATGAGAACTCGGCAAAAAAAGAAAGCACGGAATATCTGGGTCGTTAGAAATACAAAAGTTGCACATTCCTCTCGCACATTTTTCATTTAATTAGTATTTCCTGCGGGCTTTCAGTGTAATGAGTCATTGATTATTGCAAGGAGTGCTTTGTAGGGTAAATTAATTCATTTAAAAGAAACAGTAAGAAGCGTTAAGTAGCTGGATAAATAAATAAAAGGCAAAGTGTTTTGGTCATTTGGTTGCGAGTCAGGCCCAGGGGACCCTCATTTCTCTAAATCAGCTACTCAGTAAGCACACCAGTACTTGCCTTCCTCTTTCCTTCTCTTTACCTGTACCTACAGCTTTTATAAAACATGAAAAATCCCTATAGATAAAGCAAAAACAAAGAAAACTCTGTTACTCTGGTGAAAATCAGACTCCCTTTACCAATAGCTGATAGCTGATAGCTAATTGCATGAGAAAATATGTGCAAAAAATGAAATCTCCACTTAATTTACAAAAAAAAAACTATTTGCTGCATGTTTATTTCGAGTAATAAACAGAATTTCTGAAAAGAAAATGAAGCAGAAAGAGTGCATTAACATTCAAGGTCAAAACCAGAAAAAGGTGAC
The DNA here is from genome assembly GCA_013397295.1 of Polioptila caerulea. Taxonomy (NCBI): domain Eukaryota; kingdom Metazoa; phylum Chordata; class Aves; order Passeriformes; family Certhiidae; genus Polioptila; species Polioptila caerulea. Next base: position 75,834 of record VYXF01010841.1, on the reverse strand, counting down.
ATTTGGAAGAACCAGTTGTACCTGTGACATTAATCTTAACACATGGACATGGGCCAGGACTAAGGATATGCAAGGATAAGGAAATTTCCTTAAATTTCCTTAGAATATCTTTTTGGAAGCCCTGTGAAAAGCCAGATATGTAAGGAAAAAGTCATTGAAACAAGAGACCTCTCCAATGCAAACAAAGATGGAAAAGGAGTAATTTTCCTTTTCCAGACATCTCTAATTCTTTTTAACTGAAGATATTTAAACATTGGTATTTACCAATATATTTATGTAGGATCTGATTTACCAACCCAGTCAGCAACTGGCTTTTGAGAATTCCACACAGTGGAAATAAAGAAACAATATAATTCCTCATGACCTTACCTTGAGCCCATTCCCACCACAAACGAGCCTGGATCACAGAAGATTTGGCACCATTAAAATATAGGTTGTGATTTGTGAAGATCCCAAACTCCCTGCAGTGTTAAACTCCATAAATCCAGGGGAAATGTTGCCTCGTATTTGGACTGAACAAGGAGCTACAACATTCACACTCATCGTGGTTCCTTTCATGGTTTTTGTCCTTGAGAAGGGGTTCCCGATGTGCTGGGAGGAAATTTCCTTCCATTGGTCTCGTTTTTGTCTTTGCAAAAATTGCCTTTTGTTGCCTCCAGCCTTGGAAACTGAATTTTAGGTGTTGACCAGAAACACTCCTTGAACATCCAAGCACAGAAAGGTAACAATCACCTCAGTTGCCAAATATTTCTTCAATTCACACCGCAAAGAAAGAGAGAAAAAAAAACCTTTATACAGGAAATTATTCATAGAAATCACAATCTAAGCAGGGGAAATGCTAAATTCGAGAAGTAAATTAGTAATTTATAATATGCACTCAGATCTAGCCTGAGATGTGCTATTAACTCATTTTAAGCTGCAAAACTCTGGGGACAAGAGCCATATTTTCCATGTTGGGACTTGCAAAGTCAAATTTAAACCCATTAATGGTACTCAACAAGCACCAGCACTCTGAGGTGGCCTCACTGAGCAAGGCAGAGCCCTGACAGAGCAAATTCCACTTCTCCAAGGTTCTTCATCCAGTAAGGAACAGTTACCAGGCTACATAAAAGCCGAATTAAAAACCTCAATTTAAAACAGGGTGTGTAAAAAGTAACGAGGAGTCCTTCCCTCCCTGGAGATCCCTGTTTTCCCAACAAACAGCGATTATAAGGAGCCATTGTGTATTATTTTCTGCTGGTAAATGACTTAGCTCCCGTGCCTGCAGCACTGCAGGGGACACTCCAGCTTGGGGACAGATCTCCAGCTGGACCAACCCAGCCCTGCTCGCCCTGTCCAGGCACGGAGCCTCTCCCAGGGCACACGGGGAGCTCAGGGGGTTTCAGCCCTTGGCATGGAAAAGATGGCAGAGAAAGGTGCCAACACCAGCAGGCAGGTGAGTAGGAATGTATTTGCAGATGTGGATTTTGGGGTGACTTCAGCGACATAAATTTACTAAAATGGGAACTCACAAAGTTGGGGGTGTCCCTGAGAAGAATGCAGAGGTGAGGGGGCCCTGGCACAGGTTGCCCAGAGAAATTGTGGCTGCCCCATCACTGGAAGTGCTCAAAGCGCTTTTGGATGGGGTTTGGAACAACCTGATCTGGTGGAAGGTCCCTGTCCACAGCAGGAGAGTTGGAGTGAGGTGATCTTTGAGGTGCCTTTTAACCCAAACCCTTTTGTGATTCTATGATTTAGATTTTTGACCTGAGGCTGATGATGCTGATGTTGAAATGGCTGTTAACATCAGGCTGTTAACATCTTTATAAAGGCTGACAACAACCAGATCTGTTTGATTACTAAAAATAGCAGAGAATCATGCAATAGTTTGGGTTGGAGGGGACCTGAAGGATCACCTAATACCAGGATGCAGTGAGAATGCTCACAAAAAGAGCTGAGTTCTGCCCTATTATTATCTTTGTAAAATATTTTTTATTTTCTAGAAATTGCATATGTTGATCCTTGCAATGCCTAACAAATAATGCATTTATCCATCATTTAAACCGTACATTATAATTTATAGGTTAGTTATTTTATTTTGGTGTCAATCAAAGTGGGAAGCTGCAGCAAAGATTAGATTAGGAGAAAGAGATTTTTCATGGTAAGCCTTAATAAAGTAAAGATGACATTATAAGAGCTATCAAATAAAAACCTGCCATCTAATAATAAGCTTGTTCTTGTTTATTTAAATGTTCACTTTGTGCTTGTTTGTAAAAAGTTAATCATTACAGCAAAGTTCAACCTGTGGAAATAGGTGAGTCTGCTTTGAGTGAGTCTGCAGCACTGGGCAGTGAAAAGGGGACTGGAGATGTCAGCCCTTTTTGTTGCAGAATCAAACCTCCTTCTGGAGAGGAACAGCAGGCTTAGCCCAAATAACTCCTGTATGAGGCAGGGTGAGGATTATCTCTGTCCTAGCATAGCTCTGTGCAACCTGACCTTGAATGTTTCCAGGGATGGGGCATCGACCACCTCCCCTGGCAGCCTGGGCCAGTGTTTTGTAAAGGAATTTCCTCTGAAATCTCTCTTGCCCTTGCTCCACCAGGCTGGAAGCTCCAGTGGCTCCCAGGGATGGTCCTGCTGGGCAGCCACCTGCTCCCTTGCATTCCACAGACTAGAATACATTCAAAATTTATCCATCAAAGTTATTCTTGAGGAACCAGCCCCCCCAGCATCCTGAACCCCAAAACATGCCCAGGTTCTCTGATCCCAGGGAGGCCGTTCATCCTGACTGCTCCTCCCCAGTGTTTCCCAGCAGGGACAGAGCAGGAGCCCTGACTCCTGGGGGTTGTTCAAACACTCTGTGCCTGCTGCCTGTGCCACAGAGGTTAAACCCTGACACTCCTGAGCACATGGCAGAGCTCTGCCAGCTGCTGATAAATGAGATTTCACAATGGGCCGTGTTCAATCACGGATATTTGGATTTGTTACACCCTCTCCTGCTGTGACCCAGCCAACCACAGCCATATGGAGTGGTGGGAGCACTGCTGGTGGCTTTAGGTCAGCTTTGGCAGCAGCCCTGCCCAGAGCCCCTCCATAAATCACACACTAAACTCGTGTGTCCGGAAAGCTGGAGGCTCCCAGCTGGACCACAGGCACGGATCTTACACCTCTTGGCACTGAGGGGGTGGGCAGGGGCAGCACGGGATGCTGAATGTTCTCTGTGGGAATGGGATGTTCTCCATGGGAATGGGATGTCCTCCCTGAGAATGGGATTTTCTCCATGGGAATGGGATGTTCTCTGTGGGAATGGGATGTTCTCCATGGGAATGGGATGTCCTCCCTGAGAATGGGATGTCCTCCCTGAGAATGGGATTTTCTCCATGGGAATGAGATGTTCTCCATGGGAATGGAATGTCCTTCCTGAGAATGAAATGTTCTCCATGGGAATGGGATGTCCTCCCTGAGAATGGGATGTTGTCTGTGGGAGTGGGATTTTCTCCATGGGAATGGGATGTTCTCCCAGAGAATGGGATGTTCTCTGTGAGAGTGGGATGTTCTCCATGGGAATAGGATGTTCTCCATAGGAATGGGATGTTCTCCATGGGAATGGGACATTCTCCCTGAGAATGGGATGTTCTCCATGGGAATGGGATGGTTTCTGTGGGAATGGGATGTTCTCCATGAGAATGGGATGTTCTCCCTGAGAATGGGATGTTCTCCATGGGAATGGGATGTTCTCTGTGGGAATGGCGTGTTCTCCGTTGGAAAGAGATGTTCTCCATGGGAAAGGGAAGCCCTTGGAGCAGTGCAGGGCACCAGCCCAAATCACCCCAAGACCCAAACAAACCCTGCTCTTTCCACCATCCAGCAGAGGAATGAGTCCAGCTCACCTGACATCAGCACTTCAGCACGCAGGTGCCTGGAAAGCAACATTTCCTCTTCTGAACAAGAAAACCCCTCTTAGCCCCACATATTTCACCATTTTTCCTGTCTAGAGCAAACTGTTGTTGCTGGTGGTGCTGTTTTCCTGCAGAAAGGAGCAAGTTAACCTGTGTCATTTGGAAATACCATTTGCCTTCTTCCCTCCAGATAGAAACTCTTTGGTTTCTGCTGTCACTAAACACACAACTACATCAAGATATGATCTGCTAACATATTCAAAATGATGTTTGGCCTGAATATTTTTTTTTAGCTTCAAACATCAATTTCATTTCATAATGAATACATGCTTCATCTCATAACATTTCATTTTTCATACATTTAGCAAAATTGCTTAACTGATACTTTTTTTTTCCAAACAGCTTTATTCCTACACTAAAGACATGCAAATCAAAGACTTGCTCTCTTATATAATGTGCAGAATTCCCTACTGTTGGTTCAATTGCTAAATTGCTAAAATATTCATAATAACTATATTTTTTTACCATATTAATTCGGTACCCTGATTCTTTTTTCAGGAAAAGCACATTAGGACACACAAGCAGAATTTTACAGGTCTCTCTGTTCAATGATTTTAATTTTTATTTGTTCCCTTCTCCAGAGGGGAACCTCCCCAGCACCCACCACGTGCTCCACATCCCGGGAGCGTTATCAGGAACGCTGGCGAGGCACATCCAGCCTCCCTTCCTAAGCCTAAAGCCCTTTGCAATTCTTGTCTGAGCAGTTGTTAGCTGAAGACAAGACGACTTATTTCCATTCATTCCCTGCATAATCCACCTTATGAATTTCCACTTCACCTACCCGCACAGCCAAGGAGCCAGAAATACAAAATATTTCCTACTGTGTTTTAAACCCACATCCTCCTGGATACACGATAAGAGCTTAATAGCTTTGACACTGCACTGTTTTCATATTCATGCCTAAGTTATGGATACAGCAACAGATCAGCACTTCTTTGTGCTTGGCATTGGCTCTGCTTCGCTGCCTTAAACTGTCTGAGTCAAGGCCACGTTTTAATGCCATAGAGCTCTATTCAAATACCAGTATGACCACATTTTAAAAGCCACCCTGTACCACTTCATTGCCGCAGATGTCCTTTACATCTGGCAAGGGCCGTTTCTCTGCGTGTCAACAGTAATTCAGTTTAACAGCTGTCTCTTTTGACAAGCTTAGTGTCAGACTCTAAAATGACAGGGTGACAGTTTTCCTTTTCTTTAACAGAACATAGCGAAAATTAACTGTTTGAATGCAGGAGCACCAAACGCCTCCCGAATGCAGTTTGGAGTCAAGGGAATAGGGGTGGGAAATGTTGGTGTTAACAACCCGAACTGGAAACCTGTAGGACCTGAAAAATCCCAGCACTACCCGTGGAACTGAGATTTTTACCTGAAATCAAACTGATCGGCACCCAGAAAACCTTAAATTGAGTTGAAGTAGATGTTGGAGGGGAACCCTGGGAATTTGCACACTGGCATGATGAGTGATTTTCCTGAATTATATAAAGACACAGGACAATATTCCATGTATTTAGTTAAAGTGCTTCTTAACACAGCAACTAAAGGTACCCCGTGTCTCAGCTTTCCAACATCACTCCATACACACAGGTTTTCCACAAGTTTCAGGTCTCCCAAAACACCCCAGCAGAATTTCTGTAGGACTACAACTATGTCTGGAATAATACTGTACATCTTCATGATTGAAACCTTTAACAGCAAAAGCAGCTTGTGGACAGTAACAAAGTGCCACCATGATTTATGAGCCACCAATAAATGCTACCAAGACACTGCTTTAATCTGGTGCAAGAGTGAGCTTTATGAGGCTGCTTGTATTTGGCTCACATAAAAGCGAATTAAAAAAATATAAACCTCACACTTTGTGTATTTAAACCGTGTACTGATGGCAGCTGGGTCACCTCCCTGTGTCTCTATTCTCCAGGGCTGTGCAGCAAGGATGGGAGACGCCTCCCCAAATCAGTTCTTGGCCAACCTCAAAGTGGCTTCAGTAACACTTGATTCCACCTCACACAATTTCTTTTAAAGAACCACAAAAGATTTTTTGTTGTTTATTCCTGGGTAAGCAGGTACAGCTAAAGCATAGCAGAATAACCAACAAAACCCCAACAGGTTGAAAGGATGGAAAAATACCAAAGTACCTTCTGTAATTGCTTTTGTTTGCTTAATGTTGTAAGAAATATTTTTTTTACCAAGGTGGCAGAATACTGGCACAGGATGCCCAGAGAGGTGGAAGGTGCCCCATCTCTGGAAACATTCAAAGTTATCTTGGACTGGGCTCTGAGCAACCTGGTCTAGCTGAAGATGTCCCTGCTCATGACAGGGGGTTGGACTGGATGGCATTTAGGGACCCCTTCCACTCCAAACCATTCTCTAATTCAATGATTAATATTTGTATGTAATACCCATGATTACAACATGTGGCCATCTCATGATATTCAGAACAATTCCNTAAGAAATATTTTTTTTACCAAGGTGGCAGAATACTGGCACAGGATGCCCAGAGAGGTGGAAGGTGCCCCATCTCTGGAAACATTCAAAGTTATCTTGGACTGGGCTCTGAGCAACCTGGTCTAGCTGAAGATGTCCCTGCTCATGACAGGGGGTTGGACTGGATGGCATTTAGGGACCCCTTCCACTCCAAACCATTCTCTAATTCAATGATTAATATTTGTATGTAATACCCATGATTACAACATGTGGCCATCTCATGATATTCAGAACAATTCCCACTCAAATGCCTACAAATACCTCTAAAAGCCACGCTCATTTTTATCAGCTGGAACAGAGATTTCCCAATTCTCAGTCTCATGACACTGCCCAGCTCTTCCTCTTTTATTCCACCTTTTTAAACCCAATTGGTCACGACCTGCAGAAGTCCCTGACCATCCACCACTCTGTATCCAGGTCTCTCCCACAGCAAAACCTTGTCCCTGTGCTGCAGGGGCTGGGACAGAGATGCTGGCAGTGCCACCCCCCTCCCCACTCCTTCCTCACCCACGCACCCCATGCGCTCATTTCCATATCCCGGGAATTCTTACTTTCATAGCCAGAGGTGAGTCTCTGCAAAGGGAGCACGTTGCTGGGGTTTTATTAATATATCATGAAGCTCAGTTAGCTGCAAACACATATTTTTAGCACAACATCAGCCCCACGGGACGTGCAGGTCGCTGCCTTTGGAGGGCTGGGTTGTTATTAGTATTGCACTCAGAGCTCAGCTACACAAAACACAGAGAATCTCTTTAAATACTTCATCTCCCTAAAACCTCTCACATGCCTGGAACACTAATAATTCTATAACTTAAGCTGAACAGAGTACTATTCAGCTGTAAATTTTATGGCTACCCTCTCCACCTCTTATGAAGTGTGAAAAGAGGCTTCATATCTGTCAGTCTCTGCTCAGAAATGACTTTCGCTGATTACTTAAACTTTCGTTAAATAAGCTTTCCACAAGCTGTAAAAACAGAACACAGTAGGGAAAAAATTGGCTCTCTTTTAAAAGTGCTGTAAAGTCTCTTTTTGAATGAGTAATTAGAAATGTGTAAACTCATTTATGGATATGTGAGAAGCACACACAAAAAATTTGACATTCCATGCAAGTATTTCTGTGTGCTATCAAATTTCATTGTATTTCACAGAGACCCAAACTATACAGACCCAAAATACACATACATTAGTGGACATGGGTTATTTGCCAAGGAGGAATTTACATACAGTACAAGTAAAACATCCGAATTTAAATCTATGACAATGGATACTCACATTCTTCAAGAGAAATCACAGCTGTTTGTCTTTCCTCTCATATTTATACAGATTGCAAAGCTGTTGACAGAGCACGATTTGAGCTGGGCCTTTCCAACTGCTTACTGTTATTTTTATTGCCATTGTCAGCTATCTTTTCCATATCAAGATTGAGCTTAGATGAAGAGGTTCTGATATCCCAAACCCCTACAGGAACACCCAGGTGGTCAGGCAGGGAGCAGCACTGACACATTCCAGGTCCCACTGCTGGTCCTCATCCCCTTGAAACTCCCAAACCCTTTCAGTTAAACCAAGTTTCCATCTTCATTTCCCACACAAGCTGCCCATCCCCAAACCAGACTCTGCAGGTGCTCTGCATCCCCCTTATACCTTCATTTTTTTTGACACTTTCCTGTGGTGAACTCCTTTTTGTACCAGGTTCTTTTTCTCAGGATCAGGATTAAAAGAGTGAGAGATCGAATTTTTGTTCAGACTTGGTTGTTTATTATTTTTTATCTACTTTACAGCCTCACTGACTGCGAGTGCTTCTACTCACTAAGTTAACAGAGCAAAAATGGAGCACAGAGTTATGCTTCCAAGGTCTTTTTAATCCTAAACTACCCAATTATGAGATGCTAACTAATTTATTGTTACTTTTAACCCAATAACAAATCACTCACGTCTCGCACTGTGGATTTCCTTAACCAATTACACAGATTCACTCCAACTTGTGAAGAAGAAGAAGAAGACTAGACCCTAACCCCTCCATCTTGTTACACATAAATTACTATATCCCAAACCCCTAAACTCTAGATCTTTCACCCTGTGAGATAACACACTTCCATTCAACTCCACACTCACAGTCTCAGAGCTATCACTCAGTTTTGGAGGCCTTTTCCATGGCCTCAGGTCAAATGCAGTGTATCTTTGAGGAGCAGTCCCTGTCAGCACAGAAAGTCTGGAATTCTCTGTGTCCAGGGTCCCAACACTTTCCCTCCCTTAAAACTTGCATTATTTGTGCTGAAAATTTGCTTTCCTCCGAGCCTCGCGCTCCGCGGTAGGGGGTGAACATCTCATCTCAAAAGAAGAGAGAGAAAGGCAGAGATGAGGGGAGATGTGGTGCCCCTGTATGATTTCCCACCTCCCTGGGAGAGGGGACAGGGCATCTCAGGGCCACAGAGCTGGAAATCATCCCACCTCCAAACTGGTAGGATGTTTGCTGGGGGATGCCCCGCTGGGCACACGCACTGTGCACTATAAATAGTAATGTCTTCCATGCTCCTCTCCACAGAGGAATCTGCAGGAGGGGAAATAGTCTCAAATCTGTGTCATTTTCAAGGCAAACAGAGCCAGCTTCATTCCCTCCTCGGCAGGGAGGCTGGAGGTGGGGGGTACTCACCCCCAGCCCTGTGGAGCTGGGGAAAAGCAGGGCCCAGCTGGTGTCTCTGGGAGTGAAGAGCTGCCCCACCACCCACTCCCAACCTTTCCACCCCAGTTTGTCCCACAGGTATTTTCCTTCCCCTCCATCAGCCCTTCTGCCAGGAAGATGATGGTCACCATGAAAGGTTTAGGGGGTGACATGAGGAGGGGGCATTAAAGCTTCCCTGCTGGAGGGGACTGCCAGATGCTGCTCCCCTCTGAATCCCGCAGATTTCCAGCATGGAAACGATGCTGAGGAGAGCAAAGAGCGCTGCAGTGCTCTCTCCCCAGAAGATATTAGTAAAATACCTCTCCCAGTAAAGATATGAGGTTTGTTATTATTATTTTAATCCCCCAGAGGGTGATCTGTACCCCACCTGCAAAGCCCAATAATCCTGTTGGTAGCAGAGCAATGCCCCTGCTCCTGCCTCCCACCACTGCTCCGAGCCAGTTCCCTGGCAAAGCATCCTCAGGCCCAATTTTGTGCCAAGTCTGTTATAAAACCAACCACGGTGTGAATGTTTTCAAGGAGAAGAACAAAAGTATGAGAAAGGAAAAAGCTTCACACATCTTTAGCGTGGAGAATGTATTTAGTGCTCCCAGAACCCATTAGATGGGGTGATCCAGGCAATTTATTGTTTTGTCAATACCTTTTATTTTGATTTAATAACTTACAAACCCCACGGTCTATCTGTAGCGCAGCCTCAACTTTCTTTACACAACCCCACTTAACTTCCAAACACTTTAACTTTCAGGTCAAATCTCTGTCATATTGATAAATGGGTCTATTTAAATTTTTATCACCAAAGAATTCTCCCTGGTGTGTTTTTCACTATCAGATTTCACGCCCAAAATAACAGGATACTTATTATTTTTTGTTATCCACCACACACACAAGAAGAGTCACTGCAGAAAGCCCAGATGTGCTGGGGAAACAGCAGTAATTTATCTGCAATAATCTCATTCCTACAGACATTTCATACAGAGGGTGGCACAATATTTGCAAGAATACTGTGTAAAAAAAGGGGGAAATTCCAATATGGGATATATCCAGTAAATTCAGCCTGCCCTGTGCTAACAAATAAACAGCTCAGAGTATTTTACCCTCCCAAGGTATTTCTGTGTATGATGTAGAGGCCCTGGGCAAAGCTTTATCTGATTTGGCCATTGCTTCATTAAGCAGAAGAAGAAAAACTGCTACAAAGTCAACAAGTTTTCAGATATTATTAGAAATAATCACCTGGTTTTCCTGCCAATAATCAGGACCAAAAGTACAATCCTTATAGCCCTAAGTAGGCTACGGATGTGTTTAACCTCTCCTTTAAATGGTATTAAAAGCTGAATTCTGTGGCTACTGTAAAGATAATAAAAACAGATACTGCAGGAATAGAGAAGTGTTTAATGACAAGTCACAAAGAGTTCCACTGAAAGGAAAGCAAGAGCAAGAAAGGTTAAATAAACAGAAACCACAGTGCCTCCCATCTTTCTTACATTACCTTTCAATAGCTCTAAGGGAAAATTTCCACTAGCCATGATTTGATTTCCCAGATCTGTGCATTAAATATTTACTTCTAACTATAAACTTATAAGAGATGCAAACAAAAACTAATTTGCATTATTAATGATGCAAGAAATGTGATGCTTAGTCCCTTAAGATTCATAATAAAGCAGGAAATGTTAGCGATTTACTTTCTTTTTCATTTTAAAAGGCAAGTTAAAACGATAAAACTTATTTAATTAACAGAGAGTCTATTTATGAATTAGTTGTTTCTGCCAGCAAGAATGTTTTTAAAAAAAAAAACTGTCTGAAATGAGGCTGAGACTACAAAGAGTCCATTTTCAGCTTGGGAGTCTCAAGGGAAAAATCAAAGGGTTTCTTTCTTTCAACAGTTTGGGTGAGATGATATTTTGAGATGTTGACAGCTGCCAAACTGCAGAACCAGTGAAGAACTACCAAATTGAAGGCGTTTTTATCTTTTTGAATTTTCCTCAATATTCAGCTCAACTTCCTTTAACAGCTCACGACTGAAATTTCTGCTTGGTTAAAGGGTTTTTTCTCTTCCTTCAGTGCTCGTGTCGACTGCTCTGGGATAAACCCGAACTCTCTCTCTTCTAAAATCAACCATAAATAATAGAGAACCATTATTATTACTTCTAGTAGTGTTTCTCTTGTAGTAATGCATTAATTGGCATCCTTTTCTCCCTTATGTGCCCAGTGTGGAACCAAATTTCAATGTTTCATCATCTCTATCATCTCTATCCCACTGAATTCTCTCACTCTGTTTACTTACAAGATATTAGCAAAACAGAACCAAAGGTCCTTAATAAACAGGGTAGAATTAAAAGTCAACATTTAAAACTTGTTTGCTCCTTTTCTGACAGAGGCTGTTTGCAAGATTCAAGTCAGTCTTTAGTTAATGCAATAATAGCAATAATTATAATAACAATAATTATTAATAATAGCAATAAACAACAATAACAGCAATAAATGCAATAAACATGCAGCTCAGAGTGGTTTTAATTTTCCATTTTCTTGCAAATTCCTGTTTCCACTGCTAAAGCCACCCCTCCTTTTCTAACCCTTTCCTTTCTGCCAGTCCCATGACCAACCTTGCGGTGGTTTCTCCTCTGCCTCAGACATCTGCCCCATGTTTCCCCTTAAAACTCTTCGCCCAGAGAATCAATCTGTGCTTTTTTGTCTTCACCACATATTCATTGACCAAATCACAGTGGAGCAAACCCCTTCCTCTCATTGTTCAAGGTTTCAGCCTCAGCTGCAGCCTCTGCTTCAGCTTCCTCACCTGCTTCTGCCTTCTCCCCTCTCTGTCACATCTGTGTCCTGAAGAGAAGCACTTGCATCTTCCTCCAGGCCCCCATTTCTTTCTAAACTTGTCCTTTAAGGTCTGTCCCAGGGGTCCCCCTGTCCCCTCCTGGGCTCCCTTCCTTGGTGGAACTGGGGTGGCCCCACCTCATTTTGGTTTGTCCCCACCAAAACCAGCTCAGGCAAGCCCAGAGTGATCCAGGAGCAAGTCCAGAGTCAGGTTCCAGGAGTTCCAGGGCAGAGCCTCTGGCACTGCCTCAGCACACTCAGTTTCTGATGTATTTTATTTCTGCAGCACCGAGCAATGATGAGCACAGTGCCAGATCCCCACTCGGATACAGAGGAATTTCTGGAATCCTGCAGCCAACCAAGCCCTGCTCGGCCTCCTGAGATCTGAGGCAAATGTTATTTGGAAATATCAAGACTGACTTTTGCTGGCACCAGCACCTCAGAATTTGGATTAACTGCACCTTGGGTCACTTTCTTATAAGAAAAAAACCCACAAGTTGATATTTAATCAAAAAACATTTCAAGAACAGAGATTCAAATATCGATCACTGCAGGTATCAGACAGCTTTAAAAAACAGGGTTTATGAATTATCCTAAGAGCTTAATGTCCAGCAAAGGTAGTGGAGTAACAGAGAATAACCCCAGCTGTACTACAGCCCTGCTCCCACCAGTGACCTAAGCACTAATTCACAATTATGTGATCAATTAGAAAGGATTTATAGTATTTATTTTTTAAGTTTGTTAATGCAGAATCTTTGGGAGAGTTCCTGTCAACACTAAGGAAAAACATTCTCCCCTTCCCAGGGCACCTTCCCACACCGTTGTGCTCCTAAACTGGTGAGGCACAATACACAAAGTCTTCCCTAACTCTGCAAATTAAAGAGGTATAAATACAAAGATCGTTAATCCAATGTTTTTAGGATTAATAAAGCACGTGAAGATTCTCCAAATGGTGCCTCTAACTCAGCAAACACAGATCCAGCTGGGCAGCCCACACAAGCCAGGTGGGTGTCCAGGGGTGAACCCAGCCTTGCCTTCTGCCCACATTAATTAATTTTATTAATATTCTCAGAGAATGGGGCTTCTTTAGCACTGAATTGAAGCAGAGCAGTGTATGCATCTCCCCAGGGCCAGGAGAAGCTCCCCAGGGCCAGCAGCAGGACAGATGACCACTGCATCCCAACATTCCACATCCACAGGAGTCAAAGTTTCGTTCGTTGTCCCTTCATCCCCTGCCCTGTTCTGGACATTTCCGTTTGAAATCAGGCTCTGTCACTCCTCCAAACCAGGTATTTATCTTTTCTGTCTGAACCTGAATGAAAAAATCCTGAATCCCCAGGTGTCTGACATCAAAGTGGTGTAGAAGGGAGCTACTGGGATGGTGGTGTGGCATTAATGCTGCACTAGAAAGGAACAGCAGATGGGCAGCAAGGGAGCAAATCCTGTTGAAATATGATTAAGTGACACTGAAGATAAGGAAAGCCATGAAAACTAAAGGGCAGGTAAGGAGATTTTAAGTGCAATATAAAAGGGGATTTGTGGCACATGTAATTCTTCCTTTAAATGTTTATTAAACATTTTTTTGTCCCCTCTCAATTATAGCTGCAGATCATTTTTTTTTCTCTCTGTGCTGTCTACAGGGATTAGCCAAAGCTGAAGGTTCTCAGTGCTTTTGTATCTACTGTATATTTGTTTTATTCTCTCTCACAAAATACATTTCCAATTACAGATGAAAACAGGAGGCAGAAGGGGAAGAATGTGCCATAAAGTATCTCCAGCATTCCACAAAGAAAGCTCATGATTTTTTGGAAGACGATGGTTTCACTTCAATTCTGCTCCAAACCAAGATTTATCCATCTCCATCTTTGACCAGGCAAATCTGGTTTCTGATCATGTCATTTCTTACCTGTTGTTTGCCAAATTAGAAAGCCTTCTGTAAGTATTATGGGATGGAGAACCCTGATTTTTTTTTTAATCTATTTTTAAATTATTTGTGCTGATGCAATCAGTCACACCTTTCAATAAATTACTAATAGTGGGCGAATCCTCGTTCTCAACACCAACAGAAATAGGTTTTGTTCTCACATCCCTGTGCATGCCCACGACCACCAACCCCAGCCCTCACTGTACCAGTTTTCCTGGGAGCTCTTTTAGAGTCCTAAGTGGCCCAGAGCATCCAACCCTCCTGCTTCCCACTGGGATAACCTGCTCCAGAGGTGACCTTTCATCGTGTGGTGCTGCTCCATCTCAGCATTTCTAAGTTTTCTTCTGTCTCCCAGAGAAGAAGATTTAATTAAGACTTTATTTTTGGCAGGATCCCTGGTGGAGGGGGAAGACAGGGAAGGAGCAAGAACTGGATGGATGGATGGATGGATGGATGGATGGATGGATGGATGGATGGATGGATGGATGGATGGATGGATGGATGGATCGATGGATGGAAAAAAACCATCATACCATTTTTTTGGCCAATCTTATGTATTTTCCTGTACTTTTCACAATCACAAATCCAATGGGCTCTTTCAATCCCCTCTCTGAGCTGTGGTCTTGCTCTGCTCCAGCACAAACTCAGGCTGAAGAGGGACAGGGAAAGGCAGGTGAGTGCAGACCCAGCACTTGTGGAGAGACCTCCTCACCAACCCTGCCAAACCAACACTGCCCTGAGGTAAATATGCACCATTCCCTGCATATAAAATCTACATTTCTTTTTTTATTTGCATTGGAAATCCTGGCTCAGGCCTGTGGCTGGGATTGGGGTGGGGTGTGCTCATCTCATATTGCTTGCGGCCAGTTAGAAAAATCACATAATCCACCGCAGGTTTAAAACATAATTTAAACCTGCCAAGTCTCATAACTTCCAAGAAGGCAAATTTACTATAAAAAAAATGGTTTCCACTTACTTGATTTTATATTCAGATCTCTGGCACACGGGCTTGCCACCAAAGAAGCCTTTTATGCAAGCACATAATCAACGGAAGCCTTCATTTTCACTGTGGTTGGATTTAATGTGATAATGAATATTCCAGTGTCAGCTCTGGGTGAACGGATGGGGTTTCACCTCAGATTCCCTCCTTTCGATATCTCACGCAGGCACACTCTTGCTGAGTGGTAAATAATTCAGCAGCACCAGCAGAAGGACACCTGAGATGTGTTCCCAAGGCGGGCGGATCCGCCTCGCTCGTGTCCTGCCCCGTGTTCCTGCTCTTGTAAACAGCAGCCGTGCAAAAGCTTTATTACCTATTTATGGCTGGCCTTTGCAAAGGAGAATTCTTGGAAAAATGCATGGCTTCAGTCAGCTGCCCGTGGAAAAATCCCCCTTGGGATTTTTAGTTTTGTGGCCCATGGGCACCTGTGGGTCCAGCACACAGTTCTGGGCAGGGAAGTTTGGGGCTGCATCCCAGACCAATGCCAGGGCTATGAGGAATGCACATCCCCTAATTAGCAGCATTTATTTTTACTGTCATTTGCAGAGCTACAGCTGATATTTCACATTCATCTGAGAGTCTCTCTGCAGTTTGCAAACATTTACCCATCCCATATGAGGCAAATGCTTTCCTGCTCATTTTCCAGACACGAAATGTGGGGAAATTAATGTTACTGTGAAACCCTTCCCTTTCAGAATCCCCTGTTTGCCCCCAGATTTAACTCTTATTACCCAAGCAGGCCTTTCTGGGGGAGCAGCTTTCCAACATAATTGTTAGGGACCTGCTCCTTCTTTGGGCTTCTCACCTATTTCCCAGTCACTGGCTGATGTTTTCCCTCTCCTTTTAACCTGTTTCAAGTTTCCACTCCGACACCAAATGCTTCCCTCGTTTCCTACCGCTGTTAACACGAGGCAGATCAAACAAACACAAAAGTGTTTTCTCAAAAAATAATCATTAAGCGTATCGTGGAGTTTGGTTCCAGTGACAGCTGAATATTTGTTTCATTAATAAGTCATTTGCAATTAATTCCTGGAGTCATTTCTAAAAGAACGTTGTGATGTTTCCATGGTTTTAAAGTGGCAAAACACCAGTCATTCTTTGACAAAATTTCAGTGCAAAGTGCTCAAAGGCATGCACTGGAAAAATCCAGGCTCTGATGAGGAGTGTCCCTGTGATGTGGGAGAGTGGCTCCCATTAGTGGTGAGGCATTCCCCAAGACATGCAAACACCTGCAGGACTGAAGGTTTCCATTTCAGGTGCATGGGTGCTCACACTGCTCCATCCAAATGATTAGTAATGAAATCACTACTTTTTTAGCAGTAATTGTAATTGCTATTACTGTTATATAGTAACTACATTATTATATAGTTATAACTATTATAGTTATAACTGTAACTATTGCCACAGTTAAGGGGTTTTTTTACACTTTAGGCTCATAAACAATTTCCCTATGCTGGAAACATAAAATCTCCCATACAAATGGTTCAATATCTCTCTTTTTGATCAAAAGGCTGCATAAACAAATGATTTTTATCCTGCTTTCTGAAACTGAGGATGCTGCAGCTCACAAAGGTTCCTGAGGTTCTAAAGTCACACCAGGATGAGCATCTCTCCTTGGAGATCCAAGGGGCTCCATCCTCAACCTCCCTTCTGCTGGGGCTGGAACAGGCACCATTGGCATTGAGGTTTCATTAAGAATTAAATAATTTACCACCTTCCACAGTGTTCTTTTAAACCGTACCAACTGGCACGATTTGGGAATAAATAGCACAAGAAAGTGTCTCTAATCCTGGGCATCAGCTCCACTCTCACTCTAAATCCCGAGTCCTGACACGTGGCCAGCAGAGATGAAGGGCATTTCTAAGCCATGGAAACAATTACAATTGTTGTCATCTCACCTTGTCAATAACCTTCCCCCAAAATTACAGGTTAGAGAGGTGTCTGTAATCATTAACAGCCTGGAGGAGAAGCACATTACCAAAGCAACAAACCTCTAATCAAGAGTGGGAGCAGTGCAGAAGAGAAAAATTACTCCTTAACGAGCCAGTTGCAATAATTTAAAAAAAAAATAATAAAGATCTTTCTTGGTACATATAGTTACCACCCCACAGTGGCAAAACTGACATGTTGGAAAAAGCGAACATCATAAATTTCTGCCTACTTGGGAATGTAATTTGCTGGAATTACACTTTTAGAGGGAAGTGCTTGCAGGTTTTCATATTCAGCAGCAAGAGGACTAAATCTGTCCATGGACTGACACAGCTCTGAAGTGAGGCAGAGAGCTGGCAAAAAAAAATTGTCAAATATTTTGTTTGCAATCAAAAATTTGGACAAAATATTTTTAAAACTTAAAATGGCCCATTCTCAAGCATCCTGATGGAGATGAACAGATAAACTTGGGGTCTGGAAAGCAAAATTCTAGACCCACTCACAAAAATCTTCAAGTGGAAAGGTTTTTAATTTGTCATGAAAATCAGGTTAAAATAATCTTTTAAATGTTATAGCAATGCCATAACTTCCGAGCTAAGAAATTAATAAAGTTGGATAAGAGAATCTATAAAATACCCCGTAAGAAAAAATGGAAACAATCAATTTTGCACCTTCCATCAATACCCCAGGAGTTGCTACACAACTATTTCTGTGATAAGATGGGACTTTGCCTTGGATGCAATTTGCAATCTATTAACTTGATCCAGTTTTCACTGAGGGAAAGGAAAAGATTACCATTGACTCCAGTGAAAGCTGGATTAGACTCTGTTCACATTCACAGTAGGGAGGGAAAAAAAAAAACCCTTAATGATTATTTATGCCAGAAATTCCAGTGTAAAGCAAAACTGGTGCAAATGTGTTGAGGAATTTGAAGAGAAAAATGAGCACAGTTGATATAAAATATAATTCCACTAAAAAGTAGAAGATTACTAATTACTCTGAATGCGCTTATAGAGAAGCTATAGATGTAATTAAATGGCACAAATATACTTTGAAATCCAATTATAGCAATGGAGCAATGATTGCACAGTTGCATGAAGAGTTAAAATAAAATATGATAGCAGATAAATGGATATATTAGAAAGGCATTATTAGATTTCCTTGCATTTATCCACCACTGAGTGCCACCAACCCTTCAAGCCAGGGACAAATAGGAGAAAACAGATAGAGGAGAGAGATTAGGTTCTCCTGCTAAATATAGACAGCAACAACTGAGATATTTCTACTAAAAAAGATAAAAGGAGAGATACCAGCTACCAATACATGACATACAACAAATCAAAATCCCGAGTCTTATTCACAATCCTGCAGTTCCACCAGAATTATCAACTTTTGTTAACACCCAACCATAAAAGGAGCTAAACTCGAAAAGGATTTACTGCAGGAAGTTGAGAAATCTCCAAGAAAACACAATATACCAATAAAGAGCCAATTATTGCACCATCAATATTCAGCAGTGGACTATCAGGGCAGAGCTATGCAGATTCCATTAGGAAAAAATACAGCCATGCCTATCCTTTGGCAGGAGAACATTACTTAAGGATGGGAAAAGGGGCCTGCACTTTATTTGTGGGTTTAAATAATAATTTGATACTTTACCCATTATGTCGAGGAATTAACATTTAGAGGAAACAAATGCTTGTCCCTTTCTGATTTAAAACTAAGTCAGTTCTTGCTCTGCTTTCTCTTGTCCTTGGAATCCGCATTGCCTTAAAATATATGGATATTTACAGCACCTAAAAGGTATTTATGGTATATTCAAGGCTTGCCAACTTTTGGAATCCAAGGGGAATATTCACCAATTGCCAGTAACTTGCTCATCTCTCATCCAGCCTTACCTGGTTTTAAAATTCAAACATAAACCAGGCACAGCTTGAAAAGGATTTTTGGTGAGGATTCCTCTCTGGTGAATTGGTAAATGTTTCTTTGGGAGTTTCCCCATTAATAAACACCTGCAATCAGCCCTATTTCCCAGTTTACCCCCATTTTACAGTCACAGGGAGAGGGCTCCTCGGGGATTTCATTTTGTGAGATCACACAGACTGTGTCTGCCCCTCCCCAGGTAAAAGCTGGGCTATTAACTTAATCAAAGAGGGGGGAAAAAATGAAAATAACCACTAAAAACAGTCTCTTATTCTGCTTTTGCTGCAACACCACAAACAGAAACATCCACACGCTCAGCTCTGCCTTGGCTAAGCAAACCTCATAAATGTCTGAATTTCCCATTATGGCCGTGATTTCTAGAGGGAGATGAAATCTTTACCTCTCTCTAAATTGATGGGAGTCTCCCTCCTCCCTTCAGATGCCAGAATATGGAAGTAGAAGACTCTCCCTCTGAAGGCTGTATTTTATAATACTCTGATGAGATGCCTTTTGATTTAGGGTTGGCATGAAGGAAGAAAAAAACCCCGTGTAGTCTGCCAGCTCATCTAACCCAACTTTAATCACTTACTGTGTAGACAGCTATATCTGAGCCACTCATCTAAAATCCCTTTAAAGTCAATGGTGAGAAATAGATGTTTTTAGGATGCAATTAATTGATTGGAAGGAAGAGGGATCTATCACATATGGAAAAGAATTATGGCCCAAAGGGTTCTGCTTTTCCTCATTTGCTTTGGAGGAGTTCACACATCTGCATTTGAACAGTCACCCAGGACAGGTGAGAAGAATATCTCCAGCCACTATTAACAAATCTCTCTTGGTGTTTTTCAATCTGTTTTCCTGTTCCCTTCCCTTCTGTTCCCACACCCAGTCTCTCCTGAGATATCAGTTCAATTTTTTTTTGCATTACAAGCCCATTAACCCCTCAAAGAAATGGGTTCATCCATCTGGTGCTAATGAAAACTTTTGGATCACACACTGGGGCTGGAAGAACTGATCCATCAGGTTTAAAAAAGACCCTAATGGATATTTTCATGTCGATTGTCACAAATATTCAGAATAAGACAAATAACAAAAAACTTCTTGCAGCAGTGCCACTCCCCCAAGGGCTCTTCAGCTCCCTGGACTATGGGTGGCCACCACCAAAATGTGCCAAAAAATTATGGTGGATACAGAGAGTTTAAGGAGCTGAGGATTTTCATAGAAACAAAGAAAAATATTCCCCCTGAAGAAGATGTGGCACATCTGTCACCATGAACACACAGCAAACTTCTGGGGGAAGCAAAATCAACAATAATAAATTTCCCTTCATCAAGCGAGACCCAACGGAGCCAATTTGAAGAAAGTTTTGCCAGACTTGAATATTTTGGAGCCCCCCCAAAACCTTCCTTTTGCTGCTCCACCACCCAAAGCACAACCCTGCTCTGCAATTTTGCTCTGCTCTGACAAGCTGGTGAGCCACAGCCTATTTCCTCTCACCCACCAAAGAGCACCATTGTGCTGCAGGTCTTTGAGGAATCTGCTGCTCACTCTGACATAAGGGAGTAAGTTTTGTTTCATGTTCCCCTCGTTCTGGGCATTCATCTTCAAAGTGCCTGGCACGCACCCGGGGAGCCTTAGAAGCCTATCAGGGGCAATTCAAAGAGCTTTGCACAGAGCAGGAGGGGGCTCCCGTTCAAAGCTGCAGCTTTGCATCCGCCAGAGAGGGGCAGATTCAAACCCAAAGAGGTCACTTCACCTACCTGTAGTGGGATCTCATATTCAGAAGACCCTGACTAAAAATAAGGGCTCTTTAGCTGGTGTGATAACTGAAACCCTCGAGGCGATGCTCCTTCTCTCTCCCTCACACACAGAGCTGTGTCTCCTTCAGAGAAAAGCTCCAAACTCTGGCAGGCATAATGGCCTCCAGAAAACTTCCTTATGGATTAGCTCCAGCTGTAGTTTGAGCACAAAAGTTTCCAATGAGCTGGGCCACCACAGGCCTCTGTTCCAACTGCCTGAAACAAGGGAACTACAATAAACACTTGGAGCAGCAAAAACACTGATTTCTTTCAATTACCCAATTTAATGAAATAGAGAGGGAATATTTTGCTTGGTTCAGAAATTACCATGGTCAGAGCTGGAAGCCCCTGGATAACATAAAGGCTCTGCTTGGATGGGCACTGTCTAAACACAGAGTAATTCAGAGCTGCCTGCTCCACAATTTACCATTTTCACAGGAAATATGGAAAAGCACAGAAGAAAATGTTGTCTGAAACTTACACGTGGAGAGCTGAAACAAGGGGAGATGCAGGTTCAGGTAGAGATGTTTAATATCACCAATAAGTGTAAGAAAAATCAGAAAATGATTAAGAGGAAGAGAAGCATAATGGGTTTATGGATTACCTACAGAGTCCTTGTATCAGGCACTTGGTATTTTTAAAAGCAATTTCTACTAAATCACTGTAACTCCTGATTTTATGAGATACAGCAGCTCTACATCTGCAAGGGAATCTCTTTGCTACTGGGAGAGGGCAGTGCCATCTCTGGGATTGAACCCCACTGCCCTGAGTTGGCAGGGGCTCTGTCCCTGCTCTCACTGCCATCACACACCTGATGGGGCCACAGCCACAAATCCCACCTGGGCAGTTTCTCCCACCTGTAACAGCTCCTCAGCTTTTGCTGTTTCAAAGGGCTTTTATGCTTTTTTTTTTTTAATACTATATTAAAATGCACATCATCCTGCACTGCTTTCTCAGCCTCCTCTCATTCCCATTGCATTTTTATTAAAAGCTGTAAAGCCTTTGGGACAGTCTGTGCCTGAATGGCACTTCACAGATACACTTGCATTCCTCCCTGTATCAAGTTTTTCCTTTTTATTCGAAGTCTCTGGGTTTGTTTTTCTTTTAACCTCAATTTAAACATCCCCTCCATTGCCATGCTTCACTTTGCTGCAGTGCTGACTGTGGTGTTTCAGGTTCACTGTGCTCCCTCCACCTTTGGGTTATAACAGCAGGCCAAGATGGATCATAAACTTTCTGTCTGATTACGCTCCTTACGTAACATTTGTGGGGTTCTTTCACATTTTTCTACTTAGCAAAAGCATTATTCCTTCAAAACACCTGATCAAGCATACTGGGATCTGTGAGATGAGGCTAAAATTTAATTTAATTGCCAAATTATTCTTGTGCTGCACATACCCAGGAACAGCCCAGGCATCTCTCCAGGAGGGCTGAGCATTTTGAGGCCCTTTCACACCTTAAGGAACACACTCTGTGCTCAACCCTGCTCTCAGAGGGTTTCCTGCCCTGTGTTTCCTTTTGTCCATGTTTTATCCTCACTCCCATTGCTCTTGCACTCACCTCACCTGCAGCAAGGAGGCTGCAAGACCTCCGTGGCTCTTTGCTGAAAGAGCAATTGATTTATGCCCAAAATGTTTCCCAGGTTGCAAAACAGCAAAAAAAAAAAAGGACAAACGAAGAGCCTCACACTATTTTTCTTCCTGCTGTGTGCAATGGAGCCAGAAAGTCTCCCTTACTCCCAGAGAACCAGCAAATTACCTCAGCATACCTGAGCCACCAGCAGCAACTCGACGTTGGGAATATTTTCCTCCACTTGTTCTCCTCCTGCTGAGCTCCTCTACAGGTCTGGGATGCTGCCTGCTTCCTCAGTGCCTGGTTGGAAACAAAAACCCTGCATGTGAATGAAACACTGAACCTCTGCCACCAAAATATGTGAATAATTTTTAAAGAACATCACATCACTTCAGATATCACGGAGTTGACCCCATCTAACTGTGGAGTCTGAAAGGGAAATAGATTTAACGCAGCCAAGAAATAATCAGGGGAAAGCATTCTGGATTCAGCCTAGGATGAAGTAAGACAGTCTATTTTCTTCAAAGCAAGCTGAGGCCACCATTCAAATACATCAATTACAGAGAGCTTTAATGGAAAAGGATTAAAAAGTACAAAGGTAAAACAAACAGCATCACTGCAGTGTCCAGGAGGATGAAACAGCTTCCGTCTGTGGTGGGTATGATTACAGAATTGCGAAAAAAAGAAAGGGAGAAGAAATGGAAAAAATGTTTTGTTTACCTTGACCAGAATTGCTGCGGCAGTGGCAAGCCCAGGACACTGCAGCATTGTGGAATTCAGTCCCTATGCCCCCAATCTCATTGCCAGCACTGAGATCTGAACTCCAGTTCTGTATTTCCTCTTTCCTTCTAGCCAGGGAAGTTCATTTTTCATCTATGCAAAGCTTTAGATAAGGTTATTTTTCCTTAAATCTCTTCAAAGTGTGTCTGTGCTGTCCCAGGTCATTGCAAACTGTTTCCTCCAGTCTGCTGCCATCCACATTCTCATTTCCAAGATCTGTGCCATTCAGCTCTATCTTCCTTAAAAGTTTGGTATTGAGTTTTTCATATGCCTAATTTGGGCTTAATTCGAGCCTGGGGTAAATCGTTACAACTCAGATGAAGTCAATTGGAGCACAGTGACTTACATCAGCTTTGTGTCAGTAAATACTGACAAGATTGATCTCAAACTTTTTCAGAACAAAAGATTTCTGAAGATGGATTAAACAACATAAATGCTGAGCTGTTTTGCCAGACTGCGAATGGCATAACACAAGCTTTGTGTGACATCTCTGAATTATCCCTTCGTGGTAATGTTGACATTACATGGTATTGACTCACGGAAGAAGCTTAAATACCCTTTTAAGTTTTCAAGACTCTTTGACAAAGCACTATTTCATTAACAAAATGTTAATGGAATCCAGGAAGCCTGAGTCTCCAGAAGAGCCTGCTGCCTGGCCAGGGGATGTGGCAGCACAGAGCAAAGCAATCCTGAATTTTAGACAACAGGAAGGAAGCATTTCATGCAGGGCACTCACTGGTTGAGGGAGAAGGACCTGAGGGCACTTCCACAGCCCTTCACTGAAGGACTACCACACCTTCTGCTGGAGAAGGTCAAAATAGCACAAATTAGGAAATGCATCACACAAAGTGAACTGGCAGAGACAGCAGGGTTGGCATCAGCTTGGAGAAAAAGCTTCTTGCTGGGAAAAAGAGAAAGGCTTGGAGAGCATTGCCATGGGGATCACCTGCTCTGGGGTCACCTTTGGGAGCAGGGGGATTATGTGCCTGCACCTGAAAGGGTTGGCTCCAGGAGTCCTGCTAAGCACAGAACCCATTGTGGTGGAACAGACCTCGACCATCAAGTCCATCTGTTAATGACACAGTGGCTCTCAAATAAGTACAGGATTTATTTTGATGGATTTGCTGCTAGGAACAGGCCTTGGCTTTCATGTTCTTCACCCAGTCCAGAGCAGGGACTTGAGGGGAGGCAGAGGCAGCACAGCTGGCACAGGGGTCCCCTGTCACCCCCAGGGCCACGGGGCAAGCACCACTGCCCCAGTGAGGAGCACACCAGGGACTGGGTCTCACCCCAGCCAGAACCTCCCACCGGTGAAGAGCAGAGAGCAGGCTCTCTCCTTTAGACAGCAGAAGATGGGTGCTGAACAACCACTCTCAAATCCTTTTTGTCCATGAACTTGGAATTATCTGTGGTGCTGCTCAGGACAGAGCCATGCTCCCAGCGCCTTCCCAACACTGATCTCTTACACAAACCCTCTGTAAGTCAAAGGAAAGGTGACAAACCTTCTCAAGAACAAAGTTTTTTCCCACACTGAGTATGCAGATTTTCAAACTTAAGCTTTTTTGCCATTTTCTAGGTCTGCAGTTACTTTCTGTAATAAGAGAACTCATTATTAACCAAAAAGATTGGAAGGGATGGGCAGAGAAACACTAAACCTCTGTGCACTTGACAGCATTTTGTACACCAACAGCACATTTCCTCCCAGTGGCTCCTTTTATCTGCTCCATGGACTCACATAAAGCAACAAGTGCAAGAGAATAATGTAAAAAAAAATAATTAAAAGTTCAGTGCATAAATGCAACACTTGACTGAAGCACTCAAGGGCCACCTTGCTGCCTGAAACCACTTCTTTTTAATTGTTTTTATTTCAAGTTGATAAAACTCACAGTAGTAAAGATTACTTTGCCTGACTTCCAGTACCAGCCATGATGAGGAGCTGATGGGAAGGGGGAGGAGGTCTCTGAGATGTTTGTGTGTATTTGTGCAACATATTAAAAATAAAGAAATAAACAAAACAGACTCCATTAACGTGGCAGGGCTGAGGAACACAGCTGCACTCGGGTCCTGGTGGTTGGATTAAGGGGGGAGCAACTCAGCTGTTAATGAGGGGAACCTCATGGGGCTGCACTCACCATCAGCTCCAGCATGTACCAGGGATTTAAAAGGAAGATAAAGATCCTCTGACACATCTGAATGATGGACAAAGGGCTCATTCCCTGGCTGAAAACTGGCATTTTCGGGCAATTGGAAAAGTTTCCTACACGTCTCCCCAGCTCCCATGAAACCACGGGTGTGAAGTGATGCTGATGGTTCCTCCTGTCCCCAGGTCACTGTTCCCCTCTGATTTCTTAAGTTTTAGCTTTTATAGGTTTAGGTTCTGTACTGGTTTGGTGGGTAGCTTTAGATTTCATATTCAGTGCTACTGAGCTCTCTTTATAGAGCAGGGAGACAAAACAATTCCTTCTCCAGCTTGGGACCAAGGGCAACTTTCAGGCCCAAGAACAAAAACAACAATGAAGTGAGAAGGAAAAAAAGGAGGATGGAGCTTCATAACCTGAAGCTGGAATTGCACAATTAACTCAAATATGCTGATGGACCAGAATTTATAAAAGTGTGGGACCTCATGGTTTGGAGTCCATTTTGTGCCCATTTTGGGGCATCTTGGGTGTGATCTGGCTGGACTCTGGCACTGCCCAGGTGCCCATTGAAGCCTTTTAATAAATCCCCACTTTATCCTTTTGCTCTGTCCAGTCCCTGTTCCAGGTCAGCCTCTAGAAGGCATCACCTCAACAGCAACTCACCCTTGTGGGTTTGTTGGTTTGAATTCAAGTCAAATGACCTGAGCCTTGAGAGGTGAACAGGCACAACATCAGCAGTCTTATGCCCCAACAAGATGAAAAAAGCTCCTGCAGCAAGGGAGGAAAGATTTTGTGCCAGGAGAGGATTCATTTTTCCAAGAGCCTTGCTGCTCTCCAAAGGAGAGGAGGAAAGCTGCACTGCCTGAGGGCTGCTTGGCTGCACTGCACTGATGCCAAGGAGTCTGCAAATCCTCTGCTCAGGGGATTTGCTCCAGCACAAGGCAATCCCACCTCTCAATTCACCACCAAAACACAAGAGAAGAGTGCCCAGAGCACGCCCCCAGCAGGCAAACCAGCCCCCAGTCTGCCCTCCAGAATCCTCCAGCTAAGAGACTTTCCTCAAATACTTGATGTAATTAAATTGGAAATCAAAGATTGAGGCTCTTTTGGGGATCACCAAATAAAGTCCTGGATGTTTGCTTTGGTGATAATGGCCACACCAGAGCTCAACCCCTGCACAGGATGGGCACAGCCCCTGTGGCTCTCAGGAGCTTTCAGGGCTCCATATTCCTACCAGTGTGGAAATCCAAGAACTTACTGAAAGAGAAAGGGAGAACAAGCTTTCCTCGAAGTTGTCTTGGGTAATACTGTAGGTTTCAGTAGAAAACAATTTAAAGGACTTTTACAAAAATTAAAATTCGAGGGAATTCAAGGGAGAAAGACATTTGGATCCTGACTGCAAAGTGTGGCACTTGCTCAAGGACACTGAACTTTGTGATCTCCCCGGGGTCACGAATTTTCCACATGAATTAACAGAGGTCCTTTGAGCCACAGAGACCGAGCAGGATTTTTATCCCAGCTGAAGATCTGCCCCACGATGTTCACATCCCATTGCCAGGAAAGCATCTCCCACCCTCCAGATAGCCTTGGTCAGAGCCCTCTGTGAATAAGCACTTTATAATGTGAGACACTTGCTGTGCAGTGGGTCACTGGCAGCAGGGTTGAGAAAGGGACATTCACATCTGAAGTCACAAATCTCCACAGTCAACGCTGAAAAAATTAGCTCTGTCTCAAAGGCTCATACAGGCCTAAGAGAATCAACATGCTCCAAGAACACATTGCTGCAGTGTGTTAGCAAAGGTTAGGGGAAGCTGCAGAGCCTCAGGTTTTGGAAATCAATCTGTGCATGGCACAAAAGTTTCACTCCTTCTGAATCTGAGACAATCCCAGGCTGTGTTTGTCGTACTCTCAGAAAAACCTGTCACCAAAATCTCCTTCTCATTTGAACAGGACAACACCCCAGAGGCACAAAGACAACTGGAGGCAGCAGTTCTGCAGAAGGGGCATTTTACTTCTGAAACTCCCCTGCATGCCCCTGGTGATTACACACATTTCTGTTCTTTTTCTACACTTGCACCCATTATTTTTCTTCAGCTGCCACATTTAACCACAAGTGCTGTAACCATAAATTAGGAAAAAAAAAAAACACTTAAAAGACCCCTCCCCAAACAGCAAACTCAACAACATTTATAATTGCATTAATATAAAACTCACTAGGCACCACTGGCATCACACAGGAGGATTTTTCTTTCCCAGTCCTAGGAAGGAGTTTAGTTGAGCAGAGCTTGATTTAACTGGGCTGAGATGTTGCCCACCCTCCTCCTGCTGCTCAGGTGCCCCTTCCCAGCTGTTCCCCAAGAGGAACCTTCATTCCTCCAGAAGGAAATCACCTGTGTAGCCCCAGGCACAGAGGGGAGAGGGTATTTATTATCTCTGCTGGACAATTCTAGAAATCAGCCCTTTTTTTTTTTTTAAATCTCTGGATGGGTCTTTAAATCAAAGATTAAAGAACTGAGAAAAGGTTTACAAAACCTGATAATCCCAGCCCAGACACCTTCCAATCATAAATACTTGTCATTCTTAGCATAATGTGCAACCTTCAACACACTGTTGTTTCAGGCATGTTTAGGTATCCTATAGAAATTACTTTATGCTGCTATTATTCCTAAAGAACTTCAGATGGGTTTGGATCCATCATCATTCATCATGTCAGCCCCTCCACGGATAGTTACACACACTTTGTCTGCTCGGGTTTATCTAATAGCCAGCCTTGGGTTTTATTAATTTCCACTGGTTTGCAGAAACTACAGAGCTCCTATGCTCTTTTATAAATTATCTCTGAACTTGCAATCATTTTCTGTGAAAACCCAGCAGTGCTTTAAAGGTACTTCAGCTCTTCCAGGGCTGCTGCTTCCTTAAGAAGGACATCCCAAATGCCTGGTGTGGTTTGGATTTCTCTGGATTTCTCTGGATTTCTCTGCTGTTTGTTTGCTGGGATTTAAACTTATGGAGAGGCAGTTTTTGGGTGCTGCTGAAACATGGATTCCCAAGGGCAAAAAACTGGTTTCTGTGGTGGGTTTTCCTCATCTTGAATGTTCAGCAGTCTGAGTTGAGCTCTTCTACTCATCAGTTTTGCATCTGTGGGATTAGGAAGCATCACTATGGAAGCAGAGAAAATCTGGATTTCCCTTGACATGATTACCTTGCCCCAAGAAGCTGGGGCTGCCCCATCCCTGGAAGTGTCCAGGGCCAGGTTGGACAGGGTTTGGAGCAGCCTGGGACAGTGGAAGGTGTCCCTGCCCATGGCAGGGGGGGGAACAAGAGGATCTTTGAGGCCCCTTTCAACCCAAACCATTCTATTACAGTTCTATGACTGAGGAAATTCATTCCCTTGTGTACTATTGTTATATATATGGAGATATACAGAATATCTGCTTCTCTATCAGGCAAAAATCACATTTTAAATACCGAGGTGGGAGCACAGGGATGTGTTACATCACTACAATTTTAGTTTCTGTACTTTCAGTTGAAATCCCCTCAGTGTACTGCCAAACCCATGATTGTTAATCTAACAATTCTGCTGCAGAGAAAGAAAAGGAAAACAGAACAAATATTTAGTGTGTGTGTATATATGTGTATATATATATATATATTCAGAATATTGCATATCTTTCCTCTAGAATGTTTCTTTATTCCGTTTTCCAGAGGATTTCTCTGCTCCTCAGTGAGTTTTTGCTCTGTAAAAGCTGTGTAAAGGCAGGTGTAGACCAGGGCAAGGCCTGGTGCAGGGAAGGAAGGCTGCCATGGCACCCAGAGTCCTGGCCATGGGCACAGCCACCGTCCCGAGGCCACTCAGGACCCGTGTGGCTTCCACAGCACCAGTGCCACGAGCCAAGGCTCCAAAGAAACACCTCCTGCTCGGGATGGGGACCCCACTGGGGTGGCCAGGGGGGCCTGTGGCCCCCACAAGCCTCCCCTGACACATGTCCAGCCCTTGGGAATCTCTGGAGCTGCTCCCTGCCCTGGCAGCTCCATGGGCACAGAGAGTCCCAGAGGTGCCACCCGTCTTCAAACACTTCTCTCTGGAGCCCTCCAGCCACCTGTTCAGCACAGGAAAATATCCAACCCATTTACTGAGGCTTCTGGTAGAATCATCCCTTTGAAGTCCCTCAGACCATGACAGCAATTAACTCCAGACTCGTCCTCACTTCTGTTGTTTTACCTCAGATCACTCGAGATCAACAACATCACCGAGGGTGCAAATTATTTCCCTGCAGAAGCAGTGAGGGAATGTCTCACATCCAGCAGTTCCAGTCAGCTGCCAAAGTGACCTGAGTGCAATCACAGCCCCAACGTGGGGTCCTCCGGTGTCCCTGGGCTCATCCAGGATTTTCAATAATGTCCCCTTTGCAGACTGAAGCCTGTAAGGAAACTCACTCTGTTTAAGACTGGCAGCATTTAGGGACAAATCTGCTGTAGGTGTGGAGAGGGCAGGTAAGGATGGCATCACAGGACAACAAAATGCACAAATGGGATCGTGAACTGTGGCCCCTCTTAATAAAACTGTCCCCAAGCACAGCCCACTGCAGCATCACGTGTGCATCTGGATATTCAAAAGCTTTTCTCCAAATGTGCACAATGTGGATTATTTCCACCTTGCAAATTGTTTATAACAATGCACATTAAAAGCAAGTATGACATCAAGTGGACTATAAATAACATAATTTTGAAAAGGAGAAAGGATCTAACTGAAATATGAGTTTCTCCACATTAGAAATGGGAAAAATAACAAATGAGGAAGATCATGAGCAAATAGATACACAACCAGAGGTCATTAATCTAAAATTACCCTTGAAAGAAACTTCTTCAAGGTTTCCTGTTTGCTTTATTTCTGTTTCTGGTTTTTTATTTGCTTTGGGTTTTGTTTTTAAAGCGAGCAAGAATAAGGATAAAAGGAAACTACTTCCCCACTAAAGGGCCTCCTACGGCCCGAGCGGGAAGACCTGCTGGCTCCAGGAACCTCTGCCAGGGGAGGGGACACACAGCCCCAAAAAAGGGGCTCCAGACAATGATCCACGCTGGTGGCAACACCGATATCACCGGGAAAACAGCAGAGGATCCAAATCCTTCCCCTGCTCCGTGTCTGAGGACACCCCCTGCGCGTTGATCCCTTGGCCAAGACCACGTTTCCCGAACCCCAAGGGCAGAACGCGCCACTCCCCAGTTAAAAAGGCAGGAGAAATGGTCCCAACCTGGAATTCTGTGAGAAATCCCAGTATTTTCCCCAGTGTGGAAGGTTAAAGTTTCCTAAAAGATCTCTGAAAGTGTTCCTAAAATGATTCCGGCAAAGTTGAATTCGGGAGAGCGTTTTATGGAAATGTTCCATTTTAATGAGGTGCAGTGGGAGGCTGAAAATGTTCCAGTTGCCCAACTGGAACAAGATATAAAGCAAAGCATTGGGAAACAGGAAAACCACACTAGAAATAAATAAGTAAATAAACAAAAAAATACAAGAAGACTGAACAAACTAAGATATTTCAGCATCATCAAAATGAAACACCTCAACATTGCACCAACAGAGATGAAAGTCAAAAGAAACACGTTTCCTCTCAAAAATCATTATAATCAATAAAATTCCAATAGGAAATTTCTTTTTTTTCAGACTGGGGTTTGGATTCTGAGCTGTTGGAACAGGTTTGAAGTCCTTGTCCTTTTCCCCCAAAGAAAATTGCTGCCATCCCGACCTTCTCAGCAAAGGTGATGCAGGTGAATGGAATTGTTACTCATCCTTACTGAAGGAAACCTATGTTTTCTATAAAATTGGTGCTCCTGGCTGATTTCTCAGCAAAAATGCTTTAAGGAGAGGTAAAGCAAAGCTATTGTTACCCAGACTTTCTTCCTGTAAGGACCCATCCTACAGTGCATTTACTGGTATGCTCTGAAATACCATAAATCATTCTGACAACGTGATACTTGTCAAAATAAAGGCATAAAATACATCTTGGAATAAAATCTCCTCAATCATATTTATTTGTTTGCTCGCTGGTGCCATTTGGCTTTTCTCAGTGGGTTTCCCAGTCGTTAGGGGGAATTAGTGAGATTCTGCTGGAAAAACAGCCCCATGTGCATATTCACACACTGAATTTCTGCATCCAGCACTGTGCACTCATTCAAGAGAACTAAAAATAAAGCTTTCAAAGGACACTTCAGCTTTCCTGCTGTATTTTTTCCCCCTTTTCCAGCTTTTTTCCCCATCCCCCTCGCCAAATATTCCACTAATGCTCAATGGTGGCGTGGTTTAAGGGAGTCCTGCATGGAAAGCTCCTTCAGCTGCTTAGCCCAACAGCATAAATTTGATCTCGTAATTAGTATTCAGCTCAGCATCTTGGATAGAAACCAATGTTACAGCCAAGAGGTGGTTTAAATCACATAAATCATAGATCAATGACAGAACTCTAAGCACTGGATAGATTACAAAAGTAAGCTTTAGTTAAAAATAGATTAACCATTTCCCTGCAGGAATTCCTTCAAAAAAGCCCTGAATATAAAACAAATAAAATTAAATCTGATAATTTTTTTTTTCCTAATGTATGCATATACAAGATGAATTGTTCTTTCCCCTGACAGTTACACACTGATTAAAGAAATGTGTTAACATGTTATTTCAATGGAAAATATTGTAAATTGTGGGGACTTTAATTTTTTTAATGAGCCTTTAATAGCCAAAAAGTACATCCCAGCAATATTGTGTACAGCCAGGCTTATAGCACATATCCAAGCAGCCAGCAGATACTTCTTCAGCTGCTGATTTTATAAAAAGGGCAAAAATCCTTCCCAAGCCAAGAAAAATGTTTTTGAGGAGTGTTTTTAAAGTATTTTTGTGTTTTAAATTTAACTAAGGAAGCACTCAGTGGCAGGAATCACCACAAACCATCAGCTGTCCTGGTTAAATGCCCATGGGGGTGCTCAGCATCTTGAAGGACGGTGCCCAAGATCACCAAATTGTCAAAAGTTCAAGGGAAGAGGAAATATGAGGCTGAATCTCTTCTCCTTGACTAAGGAATGCAGAAGGGTTTGGCTCCTGCGAGGTAATTCTGTCAGGGTAAACCCCAGACTGAGGTGCTCCAGGACAGAGAGTGTCACTCAAGAATCTGCCCTGCAGCCTGGGAACTGCAGACAGAAATTAAAAGTGTGTTCCTGCTCCTGGACATTGCCCTGTGTTTGCCTGCCATAGGGTCACACATTATTCAAAAGAAGAAAAAAATAATAAATAAAAAAAAATTGAAAACAAAAAGCCTTTGCAGCATCTGAAGGACAATTTGCATTCCTGTTTTCTTCGTTGCACAACTGAAAGCCAGGAGTGCCTCAGCAGCACCTCAGCCCTTCCTCAGGCCAGGGAATTGCAGAATTCCAGCCCTCAGGTCTGGAATAACCCCTCAGCTTCCTCCTGGTGACCAACACAGGGAAAAAGACTGGAAAACTCACACAGTCCGAGGCAGCTCCAGCCACATCAGAGGATTCCTGCCCTTTTCCAGGCTGGAAATGCAGCTTCAAATCAGTAAATAAACAAAGGGGGACAAACCCAACATTTCCTGCCCCTGGACTAACAAATTCTAATCGAATGGAGAACAGAAAATACAGAAACTCACCCCAATAAAAAGTTGCACCATTTTTCAACCAGTAAACAACTTTTCTAGCTGTGATACAGTGAAGCCAGACGTCCCAATTGCTGATACCTGGTTGTATATTTAACTTCCTTCAGATGACAAAAATATGAATGTAATTGGTGTTGCCACAGCTTGAATTTAAAAAAAAAAAAAAAGTAATACTGCGTTTATAGACATCAACATTTGTTTTCAAGTACTCCAGCTCCTTCAAAAAGAACATTTTTAAACTTTGAGTGCTTTATGGAAATGACTACTTTCAATTTCCAAGGATTTTTTTCAGCGTAAGAAGAAATAATAAAGCGAGCTGCTCGATGGTTATTTGAGGAACAACATTCAGATTTCAAAACTGGCTCCCTGTGTGATAGAAGACTGCAATATATGCAATCAAGACAGAGATTCAAACAATAATAACTAGCAGAGGCTCCAGGGCATTGCAGAACGTGTCATTTACTTCAGCCCCGTTCCTTTAAACATCAGTCCTACGAGTAGTTCAGTGGAAAATAGATGGGGCTGCTCTTGTAAGTATAGACCATTCGTACAGGGAAGTTTTCAAAGGCTCTGCATTTTCCAAAGTGCTGAAAAATGCATATCAAGTTTAGTAAAACTAAAGAAGAAAAAAAAACTAAAGAAGAGGGGGAAAAGGGATTTCTTGTAATACGCCAAATTGTCGGAGAGATGTCAGGGTTAATTTTTAAAGGCACATTTCCCTCCAGCAACAATTCTCTTTAATTATTTCAATGTGAAACACATTATCAGACATGTTCCTTGCCTGTTCTCAGCTCGCTGACACAAGATAGGTACAAGATGTTCCCTCTCCTCCGCCGATGCTCACACACGGTGCTGGGCACTCCATTTAAGCCTGCAGGGGAGCGTGGGCAGCTCCTGCTGCACCTCCAGCCTCCAGCCCCTTCTACCAAAGCCCTGGGGCCACCTCCCCACAGCCACAGCACCCAAACGGGGAAGGAGAAGGCTGAGGAGAAGCCACAGGATTTCAGAGCGTGGCCCTGGACACGTGCACTGGCACCAAGAGCAGCACCAAGCTGCAGCCACAGCACTCCCAGGGTTGTCAGGTAACTGTAACACACAGGCCAGCCTTCCAGCAGGCTTGCATGGGGATTTAGCCACGTTTTGGGTTTTTTTTTTCCCTTTATTTTTGTGTTTAATAGTCATGTAGAATAGACAGCAGATCAGGCAGATCCCAGTGAGGGAGTTACTGGCCCAGTGCAGCACGAGCTGCTGCAGGACACAGTCCTGTTGGATTCTACTTCAGGAATTGATGAGAAACACTTCATGTTCCTCCCAAGTGGGAAAGAACACTGCTCAGAGACCCAAAATAAAATACCAGCTCAAAATCACGAGGGACAGAGGTTTCAAATTTAGACCTGTAGAAGAACCTTGATCTAACGCATCGGCTCGGTGTCGCACGGCAGCGTGGCTGGTCAGGTATTCCAGCTGGGAAAGGGGATTTCTGTTTTCCCACATCATTTCAGACCTGAGAGATATGTATTTAAGGTTCTTAAATATGCCAGAATCACATCAATCTATTCAACCCTTGTTCTGGTGCGCAGAAAGTCTAATCCTTTCTTGGGAGGGAAGAGGCTTCAGACCAACTCTGCCAGATCGGCTGCAATCTCACGGCCTTTTTTATCCCAGCTCCAGTAAAACTCACTATAGAGCCAGTCGTGAGATTAAAAGCTTTTTTAAGTTGCTATCTTGGGAAATTTCTTTCAAGGAAATTACTACAAAGCCTTGTTTTAGTGTGTTCCCCTACTGTGAGTCCTACTGTGTTTTTTTAATAAGGAAAGCCATCCATCCATAGAGGTGTATCCTGTTCTCCATGCTTGAGTGTCTAACAGCAGGCACATACAGTAGACACTCTGATGTTTTGCCTCTTTAATTTTCACTCCATAATGTTGGTGCCTGGTTCTCCTGACTGCACCTTTCAGAGCAGTTTAATTATGGGCGTGCACAGAATTTCGAGAGGGGATTTTCAGTGATAATATTCAGATGTTAGGGACAAGTTTATTACAGAAAGATATTCACTTTTTTTATTTTTTTTTAACCAAGAAATAAGATCCTTCTATGCAGTTATCACAGGATGGAAAGTGAGATAGTATTACCAAGGGAAAAAAAAAATAAAAATACTTCAAGGCTAAACCAGAAAAGACTATAGAGATGCTTCATTTAGTCTTTAAAAGAGGGTTCATATGGAGATGCTTTATACAGATATAGAGATGCTTCATATAGATATAGAGATGCTTCATTTTAGTCTTTAAGAAGACAACCTTATGCTAAATATGAAAGTATGGCAGATCCATCACTGAGCTTTCAAGCAAACAGGACACAGCCATAGGTTTCCACACTTAAATTCCCAACCAAATGGAAATAGCTCATGCCACTGAATTTATTAGCCCAAGGATTTTACCCCAGATTTTGATGAATTTTTTTAAATTGAGCCAAGCAGCTCCCTGATTAAAGGTTACTGTACCACTCAGATATCAGGCTTGCAATGTTGTTTTTTTTTATAATAACAGGCCAGGTACAGGGTTATAAATGAGCCCTGCTCCATTGACTCCAGACAGGGTATGAAAATTGATTCAATGGAGCACCATCAGTCCTCACCAGCTGAGTATCTGTCCCCCTAATCACAACTAAAAAGATTTTCCGAGTCAATTAAAGGCTTGAAGCCTTTACTGGCTCACACAAAATCCCTGCTAACAATGCCTTCATTTAAATCCTCACAGACTGAGCACACGCTCTGCCTGTGCCATGGGTGCTGCTGCAGGTTGAAATCCCCGCTCATCCCAAGGCTCTGGGCTCTTCCCTCGTGCCCCACGTGGATCACACCTGGCTGCCCCAGCCCTGGCACCTCCCTCCCTTGCCTGACACAAAATTGGGCACATTCCGTGGTTTTGCCAAGGGGAGGGAGCCCGAGCCACCCGGAGCAAACATGTACCTTGGCTGCCAGAGTGGGAGTACTTTAATTTCCAAATTACACCCATAAATAAATCAAGCCGTGGAAGCTGATAAATGAAAGATTATGAAAATAGTAATATCCCGCAAAATCTTGAAAGGCATCATAATTCCTCAAACAATTATCCTCTGTCATATTTGCGAGTAGCCCATGTAGTTCAAGAACAGAAAATACAAATGTGCTCCTTTAAAATTCATGAAACCACTCATTCTGTCATAAAAGCAGGCATCTTTCATGGCTACTTATTTCACACAGTCTCATAACTAATACTGACAGATACTTGGA